>ML793892.1:394619-433748 GCA_009831015.1 Picea engelmannii
ATAAATTTGATCAAACTGTCTAATCTTGGTCAAATAACCCTAGGGTAGAGTAATCTCTTAGTCCAACAGTTTAATCTGGGCTAAAGGTGTAGGTAGGTAGGATAGGACATAGGCTAGCCAATTTTTTCTTTCAATAAAGTTTTAATGGTGTTTGAAGAAAATGTATGATTTTGATGTTTTAGGTGCTTTCCTAACCCCATGGTGAAAAAAGCAAGGGAAGCAGCGCACAAAACTCACAAAAAGAACTAAGCCTAAGTTATGATGCTTATATTAAATCTCACCCAAAGATTAAAGTTCATGCAAAGATCTACGACCGAGTCATTGGCGCCCAGATCTATGACTAAGATGAGATTTCAGACCCTCTCCCCGACCGTTATACCTTTAACGGTGGGGGGGGGGGGTTCGAAATGGCGATTAAATTGTGCGTTCAAATCTACGGCCTTCCTGACAATGAGCAGATGGATGACCCACAAGAGATTCCGGACCCCCCCCGACCATTCTATTTCTAACAGTGGTGGTGGGGGGGGGGTCTGATATGATAGATAAAGAGCACGCTTAGATGAACGGTTGATTTAGTGATGCTCATATAAAAAATAAGTAGCATATTACGGACCCCCCCAAGCTTCTTACCTTTAATGTCGGGGGGTGGGGGGTCCGAAATGAAACAGTTTCTCGGCGGGTCCCATCCCTATGTGGCATCAACTCATTGCATCATACCTCCTCTACTCCAAACTTGTTAACACTTACCATCCTTCCAATATTACCGCCACCACCTCAAGATGTCACACCCAAAACTCCTACTCGCAAGTCCCATCTCGTGACCCTGTCAGCATGTCCCCTCCATCTAACCGTTACAAGTCATATCTCACTCATTTACCTCCTAATCACCACCCTCCACATCATTCACGTACACACGTCAGATGTCCTTCGCCTGCCCCCTCACACTCTAAAAGACCCGTTGGCCATTTATGATTGGCTACATACCCGTTATTCTCCTGGCTTGTCCTCTTCTCCCAACAAATACCCATTCATTAAATTCCAACCACGTTTCTATCATTCGCATTCTTCTCATACTCCCTGCATACCATCGACTCATTTTCGTTTGCCTCTGCAACAATTCACCCAGCCATAGCCTTTTTACCTACTAACGTGTGTTCAGTGTGCAGGTACCGGTGGAAATCAATGGTTCCCAAATCTAAAAAATCAAATGTTGAGGAAAAACATAAGGTGGTATCCACTTCTTCTTCAAAGAAGCAGACAGATAAAGCAGTGACCACCCAAAATCCACAGGGATCTGTACCTCTGATCATTTTCAAACAATATGATCTGATCAAGAAGAAAAAACAGATGCTGACCAACAACACTTACGCTCAGTTCTAGAAGCAAACATCCACAACACAACACAGCTTGTTATCAGCTTTTGATACAGAGAAAGGAATAATGCATCTGGCATTTCTGCAAGCACAGGTGCCTCAACCCAAAGAGACCGCTAACTAAAAAAAGGTCAACTATTGTTTTTGACACCAAACAAGTCCATCCAACTGACCAGATGGATATGCACAGACAGACTGGAGAAATGGTTTTCTCCACATTGGCCCATGCTTCCTCTACAGCTACAAAATTACAGGTATCTCTAAACAATGTTTAGACTGAGTTGAAACTACAAAAAATATCCTCTTTGGCAAAGGATAACATAATAAAATCCTTAGAGGAGTTGGTGCTCAAGATTGGGTATGATCCCTCGAATGTAAAAGCAACAGAGGAGATGTTAAAGAAAAAGAATGAAAACATTGCATCTCTGAGAAAGCAACTGAAATTGCCACCTACGGAGGACTCAGAGGCTAAAGAAATAGTTGAGACAGAAGATGAGAAAGAGGAACTGATGAATCTAATCATGCAACATAATGCACATATAAAGGAAATGGAGGAAGAATTGGAAAGGTTGTTGAAGGATAAGGAACAATCAACGCCCATCGAAGTCATCCCATTGAGTGCAATGCCTCTTGCAAAAGTTAGCACAATAACTTTACCAACAATCACAACAACAAAAATTCCATCAACAACCCTGTTGACAGCACTAGAAAAAACTGTGGAGTTATCAAAATCCATGTAAGAGATGACCCGGCAAGGAACATAAATCAACAGACTAAAAAAGGAAGTGGAGAATCTCCAGGAGCTCCAGTCTTCTTACCAGACAAGCTACAACATCAAGAGGCAAACATTAGAGAAGATCAAGCAGGAAATCCAACAGGTTCAGAAAAAAACAGTGGGGCGTAAAACACTGGCAGAGGCTAAGGAGAATATTTGGATGGATATCTCCAGCTCCATAAATGAAATTTGGCCAATGGTGCAAATAATGTTTGAGCAACATGAACTAGTGATATGAAGCAGGTAGGCTATTGACAAAATAAAAGGAGAGTTAGGAGAAATGCCCACTAAAGCCAATGAAATAATTAGATTCCTGAACTCGAAGACCAGAGAAGAACTAGAAGAATTGAAAATTGAAGACAAGACAGAAACCATCCTCAAATTCAAGAGGGTTCCTGACCAAAAGAGGACTGATGTTGCAGTTGGAGGAAAAAGTACAGAACATGGACATTGGAGTTCAAAGGTTTTTCAACAAGATCAAAGATCTGCAGAAAAAAGGTCTTCCTGGTTTGATCAACTTTGATGGTTCTAAATGACAAGTTGATGACCCTTCCAGACTACAAGCAGAAGATGGCTACAATGGCCAAGGATAGTTCCAAGTTCTCGGCAATACAAGGCAGTATAACAGGCAAAGCATTATTGGAGACTTTGCAGCCAGACCTCAACATACAACAAGAGATCAAGTATATTTTCATCATCAAATTGATTTTTTCCAAGTACACAGAAGTGGATGAAATATATTGTGGACTACTCAAAGTCACCATCCCCAGTCAACTAAGATGGGAAGAGTTGTGCAACGTGATCAAGTAGGAGATGAGGCGTGCAAGATGAGTCAACAAACGGATCAGTCAAAGTCATGTGGGTGACTCACCAATGACCTTCCCCAGATTCAGCATGAAAAATTCGACACATAATCGACAATTCCTAGATTTTTTTATCTTGTTAGTTAGTTAGTTAGATTAAGGGGTTGCCACGTCCTGATCATTTATGACAGGGTCGTTTGTAAATTCTGATTATAAATAATTCTAACTTATAAGTATTGAGGGTTGATTTTTACACCCTAGCAAGCTGTAAGCACTGTAATATTTATCAACAAGATATTTTCAGTAATATAAAGAGACGTTTCATAGGATTCCTGCGTGTTATCTATTGGTGAAGTTTTCTATTCTCAGTTGAATGTGTATCTTTTCTAGTTATCATCTTGTTTTTCTAGTCTGATCATTTAAAAGGACTTAAAGTTACAGAATTTACCTTTGCGTACTCTATTGCTAAATTTTAAATATCTAAGTGTTTTCTTCTTATATTGTAGTCAAGAAACTCTTAAATGATCCTTGGTTATAATTAATCATCTCGCTTTTCTCCTCTAACCATCATTTTATTGCTAAAGAATCGAGTAGTTGCATTATCCTGCCCTGTGAAAGGAATATTTATATTTGTTCTTCGATCTCTACCTTTATAAAAAATACCCCATAGCCCAATGGATGCACAAAACCTTTCATCCATCTTATAAAGGCAAACAACATTCGGTCCGACACTATTTAACTAGCCTAATATCTAAAGTTTAAAACAAAGTTAAAACTTACAGAGAGATCCCTCTCTGAAACTGGTAGGGCTATCTCCCAGTTTTGAAGTGGTTGGATAAGGTTACCTCTAGTAAATTTCTTCTACCTGACAACATCCTCTGGGAATTTAAAGAGTGATAACATAAATGACGACCATACTGGGGAAGAACTGAACAAACTTTCACCCCTTGATTTCTTTTCCCTAGACAAAGAAAACCTTATTTCTGAACAAGTCATAAAATCCAAACGTATAAAGAGATAATGTTCAGAGGTTGTTAAAGTTTGTATATAATTATTTTTAAATTATCTTATAAAGAAAAACAAAATAAAAAATTATAATTCTGGCTCCCAAAAGAGTTTTTACTAGATCTCATCCAGACCCAGAGCCTATAGTAGTAATAGATAATCCTGAAAAATTATTCAGGAAGAAAAACACTGCAAAGGCTTCCAAGAGTCACAGTCCACTTCTAAGGTCCCCTTCTCTCCCAGAGAAGTTAGTTTCTTTGCAAGATCTCGAGTTTGATATATCTTTTCAACAAATCCTTTTTCAGGACAAAATCTGATAGTTTTGCCAGTGAAATTTTTTCAGATCAAACCATCTTTCAGCCCAGGACCCCTGAAATACTCTCTCCCAGAGATGAAGTTGATCAACGTCCTCACCCCAAATCTGATAATCTTGAAGACCTGGTGGGAAGTGAAGAAAAATCCTCTCCATATCCTGTTAGAATATGATAACATCAGACAAAACCAAGGAGAGACAGTGCAATATTATTGCACTCGTTTCAACAATATCTACAATGCAATTCAAAATGATATCAAACCACCACAAGGTTTGGCATTAATAAAGTTCCTCGATGGATTTAACGTAGATATTCCTTACCAACTAAGAGAGATAAATGTTGCAACTCTGGAAGACATGCAGAAAAGTTTCATCAGTGTAGAAGAAAATCTTTTAGCCAGAAGGGCCAGGCAAAAAATAGAAAGGTGGGTCACTATTAAAGAAGAGCCTTTTACTTCCTCATAAGATGCCAAACTAGATTCTCTAGCCAAAGCTATGGAGAAAATGATGGAGATACTCACTGTAACTGACAAAAACCCACCCAGGGAGAATCAAGCCGCTCCTCAAATTAGAAACCCAAAATTCAGAAGAAATCCACCTCAGATTAGGCGGAGAGACCCTAGATATCAAAGAGAGTAGAGAGGGCCTGATCAGTAGATTATACCTCCCCTCCAGGAGAATTACATCGATGATGGGGAGGAGGTAATCGAGGAGTTTGATGACACTCATATAAACCTAATGGGTGATCATGGTCATGATCATGAATCCATTTTCCTCACCTAGGAAGAACATGAGATGTTCCTCCTTTCACAAACGGAGGTAAATGAAAAAGATGAGAAATCAGAACAGTAGGCATTTGAGAACGCTATAATGGAGGTTCAAAGGTAGTATAACCCGAGGAGCAAGAAGACAAATGAAAACTCTCCAAAGAAGGCTGCTGAAACCAAGAAAACCTTGGAAAACCTTCCCAAGAAAGTCCCTGATAGAAACAAGGCTGGAACTCACACACAAAAATCTCCATAAATACCACAGAGAGAAAATCAGACTAAGGTTCCATCAATTAGTCAACCAATTGAACCCAGCCACAGAATTCTGATAGATAACTAGAAGTACAGATCTTAAGCAAACCTTCCACTGCATTAAGATTTGAAGGGGAACTACCTAAATTAAAAATTCCCATTCCCCCTTCTGAGCTAATGAATAAGAATGCTTACAAGTCACAGGTGATTAAAGCTTTGAGAATTAAACCTAAGATAGGTAATAAGGCTTTAAATGTTGGATCTGCAAATCACTTAGACACAGTAAATCTTGAGGATGACCGAACATAGCTCATGTTCAGTCCTGAAGCTAATGGTCAAACTGATAATGGTGTTGTGGCCCCTTTTTACATCAGCCTAAACATCCATGATATGATATTACACAAAGCTATGTTGGATTTGGGTGCCTCTCACAACCTAATTCCCAAAGTCGTGATGGAAAAGTTGGGGCTCGAGGTCACTAGACCCTATAAAGATTTGCATTCTTTCAATTCCAGCAAGGTTAAATGCATAAGAATGATCAAATATTTATGCATTACATTAGCTCAAATCCCAACAAAGAGTATGGTAATGGATATAGTGGTTGCAGACATTCCCCCAAAATACGGTATGTTATTGTCAAGATCATGGGGAGCTAAGATGAAAGGAACCCTGCAACTAGATATGTCCTATGCCACCATCCTGGTTTTCAGACAACAGAGAAGACTATATCGAGATACGTTGATGAAGTATATGGTCAGTAGTTAAGAAAAGATGCATAACTATCCATTATATTTCACACACTCTGATCTAGACTCTTTCATTCTATCAATGATGGTGATGTGGAAGAACAAATTACTTAGCTGGAAGATGATACACATGATTTGAAAGAAAGCAAAACAATCATGGAGGCAAGAAGGGTGGAAATGGTAGAAAGGGAAGAACTGCCAGTAGGTTTTTGGAGCATGGATTTTGATGGTGTTGTGAGTAAAGAAGGAGTTGGGGATGGAGTTTGGTTGCATAACCATAGGTCAAGGTATTCCGAGAATCATTCTTACAAGCTAAATTTTCAATGCACTAACAATGTAGCTAAGTAAAAGGCTCTATTGCTTGACCTGAAACTACTAAAGAAAGTTGGTGCCAAACAGATCATGGTAAGGGGTGATTTTGAACTAATTATCAAGCAAATTAAAGGTGAGTATGCAGCTAAGCACCCCAGACTTAGGTATTATAAGAATGTGGTTTTGGATACTCTTCAATTCTTTACTGAAATCGACTTGTAGGTGATGCATAGAGGACAAAACATATTGGCAGACAGGTTGGCCACATCAACAGCTACCTATAAAATTCCTTTATGTCCCACTCACAAGTACATAGTGGAGGTGAAGTGAAGACTAATCGTTCCTGAAAACATCAGATACTGGCAGGTATTTGGAAATGATGATCAAATTGAAGAATTCTTACAGTGTAAGAATGATTTCGAATGTACAAACATAGATTTAGAAAATGATGATGAGATTGTAAATAAATCCGTTTTTGAAAGTGTTAGTGTAAATAACGTAGATTCCAAAAAGCTCAATGAAAGTAAAATATATGCAGATAAATTGAATGAAAATGAGATAGATTTTGGTATTCTATAGTTGAAAAGTAATGTGTTGCCTAGAGGTCTAGTTCCACTAGAAGACTTATTTGATTTTAACAATGTAGCCAAAAAACCTAAAAATGAAGTTAGTGGTAAGGAGGTCGAAGAATGCAACATAGGAACAAAATAAAAACCCAAGATGATAAAACTTTCTAAATCTGTACCCCCTGAGAAAAAACGAAAATACATTGAACTTTTTAAGGAATACGTAGATGTTTTTTCCTGGGGTTACGAGGACTTAAAATCCTATGACATAAGTATCATACAACGTCAGATTCCTATAAAAGAAGAACACAAACCTTTAGAAAGAAACTTAGGAGAATAAATCCAAAGTTACTTCCCTTTATATAGAAAGAAATAAAAAAGATATATGATGCTAAAATCGTAGTTCCCTTGAGGTTTTCCAAATGGCTTTCTAACTTAGTTCCTACCAGGAAGAAAACTGAAGAGATCAGACTTTGCATAGATTTCAGAGATCTGAACAAAGTCTCCCTCAAAGACAATTACCCTTTTCCCAAAATGGACCATATTTTACAAAAGGTGGTTGGGTCTTATAGGATCTCCTTACTATATGGTTTCTCGGGTTACAACCAAGTTCTTGTCCATCTAGAAGATCAAGAGAAGACAACTTTTACCACACCCCTGGGAACCTTCATGTACGTGAAGATGCCTTTTTTTCTGATGAATAATGGGGCTACATTTCAAAGGGCCATGGACATTGCTTTTGTGGATGAGACCAGAATATTTATAGTCATTTATCTGGATGACGTGATTATCTACTCCAAATCCAATGAGGAACACTTGCTCCACCTCAAACACATGTTTGAGAAGTGTAGGAAATTTGGGATTTCATTGAATCCTAAGAAAATCCTTTTCAGGTTAGAGGAAGGCAAACTACTGGGACACACAATCTCGAAAGACAAAATTAAAATAGATCCTAGCAGAATAGAAGCCATCCAGAAGGTGGAACACCCTAGGAATATCAAAGAACTGCAGTCTTTCATTGGCAAAATAAATTTCCTTAGAAGGTTCATACCAAACTTGGCCGAACTTCTCAGGAACATCACTAATATGTTGAAAAAAGACACAAAAATCAAATGAAACATTGAGTCTAAACAATCATTTGAGCAGGTGAAACATGTGCTCACCCAAGCCCCAGTTCTAATTAGCCCAAATTACACCAAAGACTTTTACCTTTTCTCCTTTGAATTTGAACACACCTTAGTAGCAGTGTTGTTGCAAAAAACCAATGAAGGGTATGAACAACCAATAGCGTTTTTCAGCAAATCTTTGAGAGATGCTTCTTTGAACTATAACATAATTGAGAAACAAGCTTTCTCTCTAGTGAAAGCCATAAAGGACTTTAGAGTCTATATTCTCCATTCTCACATGATTGCATACATTCCAAACACAGAGGTTAAGGATATCCTGACCCAGAATAATCCAGATGGTAGAAGAGGAAAATGGATTGTGGTTATTCTGGAATATGACATTGAAATAAAACCTACTAAACTGATCAAAGGGCAGTGTTTGGCCAAACTAATGGCTGAGTCTAATTTTCATGCTCTCGATATTAATTTTTTGGTTGCAGTTGACAGGCCAGAAGAGCAGGTGACTCCAAACATAAAAGAGGTATTCTTAAACTCCCCTTGGTACGCAGACCTCATTTTTGTACTCCAAAATTTACAATCTCCTCCTGGTTTGACTGAAACCAAAGCCAGATTTATCAAATTGAAAGCATTGAAATTTTTTATTCTAGAAAGCAATCTTTATTGGAAAGACCCTGGTGGTGTCTTGCTTAATTGCTTGTTAAAAGACGAAGCTGACAAAGTTCTTCAAGATTTTCATGCAGGAGATTGTGGTGGGAACTTGAGCTGGAAGACCACAACTAATAAGATTCTAAGAGTTGGTTTCTACTAGCCTACTCTGTTCGTGGATGTCCACCAGAAGGTTACTTCTTACCACAAGTGCCAGATTTTTGAAGGTAAAAGGAAGCTTCTGCCACTCCCTATGAAACCCATCTCAGTTGAATCTCCTTTCCAACAATGGGGTCTAGACTTCATTGGTGAAATACATCGATCCTCCTCAGGCCAACACAAATGGATCCTTATGGCCACCGACTACTTCACCAAGTGGATCGAGGCTATGCCATGCAGGCAAGCTACTAACTCTGTTATCATCAAGTTTTTAGAAACTAACATTCTGTCTCATTTTGGATGCCCCAGAAAAATTATAGCTAGCAATACAACGACTTTCAGATCCAAAAGGCTCGTGGATTTTTGTAGTCAATATCACATTATTCTGGGACACTCAACGACTTATTATCCACAAGGAAATGGGCTAGCTGAGTCCTCTAACAAAAGTCTGGTGAACATTCTTAGAAAGACACTTTAAGAAAATAAGAAATCATGGCATAATAAGTTGGTTTTCTCACTTTGGGATGACATAATAAGCACCAAAAGATCAATTGGTATGTCTCCATACCAGTTGGTGTATGGTACTGAAGCAGGTTTTCCCCTTTCATTAGGAGTCTCGGTCATGAAACTATTGCAAGAAGTACAAGTAGAACCAAATAATGTCCAACGAAGGATAAATCAAATGATCCACCTAATGTAATCCAGAGAGGAAGTCTACAACAAGACTCAATTCATTCAAGAAGGTATAAAAATGATTCATGACAAGAGGACTAAAGAAGATGATTTTGAGTTAGGTGACTTGGTCCTCAAATGGGATTCTAGAAATGAGGATAAGGGAAAACACAGAAAATTTGATAGTTTATGGAAAGGACCTTACACCATTCATGCATTCAAGGGAAATACTACATTTTTTCTTAAAAACGATGATGGGACAGACCTGCCAGGTGGACTAGTTAACGGCAAGATGCTGAAGCATTACTTGCCTCCCCAATAGAGATCTCATGAATCCACTTTTCATTATATATACCATTTCATTTTCATTCAAGGTTTCGTGTGGGTGACATGGATCAAATGGTTGAAGCCTGTAGCAAAGGCCCTAAGCCACTAATCAATGCCACCAAGTTTCCAAAATAAAACAAAAACAGATAGCATAAATAAAGTAAATGGAGGAAAAACTTTGTAGACATCAAAAAACAGGTTCTTGGCACTTCACAAGGAGAGTACCATCCCCAAGTGGAGTTGTTGTTATAACCCTATAATTTATAGGATCATATGGTGAATGGAAAATTTTCACTATTGATGTTTGTTATCTTGCAAATAATATTTCATTCATGCAAATTATTTTCAAAGGAAAAAGAAAGAATAGAAAAGAAAAGAAAGAAAGAAAAAGAAAAGAAAGAAAGAAAAGAAAAGAAAGAAAAAGGAATAAAGAGGGCATACAAGAGAAAAATGAACAAACCCCCATGCAATAAAAATGACTTGATCCATATTGTTTAAACATGGTTAGGTCCTTTTGAATTGATGTTGATAGGATTAGTGAATAAGCTTGGTTAAACTGTTTAATATTAGCGAAGTAGATAGGTTAGCTAGTGAATAAATTTGATCCAACTATCTAATCTTGGTCAAATAACCCTATGGTAGAGTAATCTCTTAGTCCAATAGTTTAATCTGGGCTAAAGGTGTAGGTAGGTAGGATATGAGATAGGCTAGCCAATTTTTTCTTTCAATAAATCTTGAATGGTGTTCGAAGAAAATGTATGATTTTGATGTTTTAGGTTCTTTCCTAACCCCATGGTGACAAAAGAAAGGGAAGCAGTGCACAAAACTCACAAAAATCACTAAGCCTAAGTTCTGATTCTTATATTAAATCGCACCCGGAGATTAAAGTTTGCGCAAAGATCTACGACCTAGTCGTTGGCGCCCAGATCTATGACTAAGATGAGATTTCAGACCCCCTCGAACGTTCTACCTTTAACAGTGGGGGGGAGGGGGGGTCTGAAATGGCGATTAAATTGTGCGCTCATATCTACGGCCTTCCTGATAGTACACAGATGGATGACCCATAGGATATTCCATACCCCCCCAACCATTCTATTTTTAACGATGGGGGGGGGGGGTATGATATTATGGATAAAGAACATGCTTAGATCAATGGCTGATCTAGCGATGCTTAGATCAATGATTAGCAACAACTTTTGGACCCCCCCAAGCTTCTTACCTTTAACGTCAGGGGGGGTCCAAAATGAAACATTTTACCGGCAGGTCCCATCCCTATGTGGCATCAACTCATTGCGTCATACCTCCTCCGCTCCAAACTTGTTACCGCTTACCATCCTTCCAATATTACTTCCACCACCTCGATATGTCACACCCAAAACCCCTCCTCGCAAGTCCCATCTCATGACCTTGTCAGCATGTCCCCTCCATCTAGCTGTTATGGGTCATATCTCACTCATTTACCTCCCAATCACCACCCTCCACATCATCCGGGTACACATGTTTGACGTCCTTCACCTGCCCCCTCACACTCTAAAAGACCTGTTGGCCATTTATTATTGGCTACATACCAGTTATTCTCCTGACTTGTCCTTTTCACCCAATAGATACCCATTCACTAAATTCCAACCCTATTTCCATCATTCGCATTTTGCTCATACTCCCTGCATACTAGAGACTCATTTTCCTTCGCCTCTATAACAATTCACCCAGCCATGGATTTTTTACCTACTAACATGTGTTCAGTGTCTAGGTACTGGTGGAAATCAATGGCGCCCAAATCTAAAAAATAAAATGTTGAGGAAAAACATTAGGTGGTGTCCACTTCTTCTTCAAAGAAGCAGACAGATATAGCTGTAACCACCCAAACTCCACAGGGATCTGTACCTCTAAGCATTTTCAAAAAATATGATCTGATCAAGAAGAAAAACCAGATGTTGACCAACAACACTTATGCTCAATTCTGGAAGAAAACATCCATAGCACAACACAGACTGTTATCAACTTTTGATACAGAGAAAGGAAGAATGCATCTGGTATTTCTGCAAGCACAGGTGCCTCAACCTAAAGAGATCACTAACTACAAAAGTTCAACTATTGTTTTTGACACCAAACAAGTCCATCCAACTGACCAAATGGATCTGCATAGACAGACTGGAGAAATGGTTTCCTCCACATTGGCCCATGCTTCCTCTATAGCTGCAAAATTACAGGTATCTCTAAACAATGTTCAGACCTAGTTGAAAATGGAAAAAATATCCTCTTTTGCAAAGGATAACAAAATAAAATCCTCAAAGGAGTTTGTTCTCAAGATTGGGTATGATCCATCGATTGTAAAAGAAGCAGAGGAGATGTTAAAGAAAAATAATGCAGAAATTGCATCTTTGAGAAAGCAACTGAAATTGCCACCTATGGAGGACTCACGGGCTAAAGAAATAGCTGAGACAGAAGATGAAAAATAGGAATTGTTGAAGCTAATCATGCAGCAGAATGCACAGATAAAGGAAATGGAGGCATAATTGGAAAGGTTGTTGAAGGAGAAGGAACAATCAACACCCATGGAATTCATCCCATTGAGTGCAGTCCCTCTTGCAGGAGTCAGCACAACAACTTTACCAACAACCACAACAATAGAAATTCCATCAGCAACCCCGTTGACAGCATTGGAAAAAACTATGGAGTTAGCAAAATACATGGAAGAGATGACCCTGCAAGGAACAGAAATCAACAGACTAAAAAAGGAAGTGGAGAATCTCTAGGAGCTCAAGTCTTCTTACCAGACCAGCTACAACATCGAGAGGGAAACATCACAGAAGCTCAAGAAGGAAATCCAACATCTTCAGAAACAAATAGTGGGGGGTAAAACACTGGCAGAGGCTAAGGAGAATATTTGGATGGATATATCCAGCTCCATAAATGAAATTTAGCCCATGGTGCAAATCATGTTCGAGCAACATGAAATAGTGATAAGAAGCAGGCAGGTTATTGACAAAATAAAAGGAGAATTAGGAGAAATGCCCACTGAAGCCAATGAAATAATTATATTCCTGAACTCTAAGACCAGAGAAGAACTAGCAGAATTCAAAATTGAAGACAGGACAAAAACCATCCTCGAAGTCAAGAGTTTTCTAACCAAAAGAGGATTGATGTTGCAGTTGGAGGAAAAAGTCCAAAACATGGACATTGGAGTTCAAAGGTTTTTCAATAAGATCGAGGCTCTATAGAAAAAATGTCTTCCTGGTTTGATGGTTTTGAGTGACAAGCTGATGACCCTTCCAGACTATAAGCAGAAGATGGATACAATGGCCAAGTATAGTTCCAAGTTATTGGGAATACAAGGCAGTATAATGGGCAAAGCGTTCTTGGAGACTTTGCAGCCAGACCTCAACATACAACACGAGATCCATTATATTTTCATCATCAAACCGACTTTTTCCAAGTACATAGAAGTGGATGAAATATACCGTAGACTACTCAAAGTCACCATCCCCAGTCAGCTAACATGGGAAGAGTTGTGCAAATTGATCGAGTAGGAGATGAGGCGTGCAAGCTGAGTCAACAAACGGATCAGTCAAAGTCATGTGGGTGACTCACTAACAACCTTCCCCAGATTCAGTGTGAAGAATTCGACACATCATCGACAGTTCGTAGAATTTGTATCTTGTTAGTTAGTTAGTTAGATTTAGGGGCTAACACCTCCTGATCATTTATGACAAGGTCATTTGTAAATTCTGATTATAAATAATTCTAACTTAGAAGTATTGAGGGTTGATTTTTACGCCCTAGCAAGTTGTAAGCACTGTAATCTTTATCAAGAAGATATTTTCAGTAATATAAAGAGACATTTCACAGGATTCTTGCATGTTATCTATTGGTGAAGTTTTTTATTCTCAGTTGAATGTGTATCTTTTCTAGTTATCATCTTATTTTTCTAGTTTGATCATTTAAAAGGAGTTAAAGTTACAGAATTTACTTTTGCGTACTATGTTGCTAGCTTTTAAAGATCTAAGTGTTTTCTTCTTATATTGTAGTCAAGAAATTATTAAATGCTCCTTGGTTATAATTAATCATCTCGCTTTTCTCCTCTAACCATCATTTTATTGCTAAAGAATCCAGTAGTTGCATTATCCTACCCTGTGAAAAGAATCTTTATATATGTTCTTCAATCTCTACCTTTATAAAATAGAGCCCATATCCCAATGGATGTGTAAAACCTTTCAGCCATCTTATACAAAAAAACAACATTTGGTCTGGCACTATTTATCTAGCCTAATATCTGAAGTTTAAAACAAAGTTAAAACTTACAGAGAGATCCCTCTCTGAAACTGGTAGGGATAGCTCCTAGTTTTGAAGTGGTTGGATAAGGTTACCTCTAGTAAATTTCTTCTACCTGACACAACCTCTGGGAATTTACAGAGTGATAACACACTGTTAAACATTATTTTGGTCACCTCAGTGGTCAACCAATGACATGTGCTCATGTTCCCTGAAAATGTTAAAAGAGACTTTCTCCATGAGAAAAGTGGTTTGATTTCCTCTTTCAAAAACTATAACAAGGAAGGTCGTCACACCCTGCTATATGCACAGTGTGCGATGATGCCTGATCGTTGCACTCTTCCCTAAAACTGGATTGCAATGTCATCACATGTTGTGTGTGCATAGGGTGCAATGATGCTTAAGAAAATGAAAAGTCAAAATTCACAAATGTTCTAGAAGGGAATATTCTAGAAGATGAGGTGGCTTTCGATCAGTTTGGATATTACTCGCTTCTCTCACTTAGTGGGATCATCCTAATATCCTCATCCATCTCTCTTTCACACTATATGAAGAGGGATTTCTCATGGAAAAGGCAAAGGTTGAATAGGCTAAGACTTTCATATGCATGGAGAGTTCTACTACATATTATGCTTGAGATATTTGCTTTAGTTCTCTAAGTCATATTTTGGATCTTCTTCATCAAAGGCATTGGAGAAAAAGTGTGTTTGTTGAAGCAAAGAGACATTGAAAGGGGACCTTGCACCATCAAGGCATGGGTTGTATTCTCCACTTTCCATTTAATATAATGGATCAATACATTTCTTCCTTATAAAGGTGTCTTAAATTTTATTGTATAACTCATTGATATTATACATATAATTCATTTGAATATATATATATATATATATATATCTTTGTTTTCCTTATTTGTTGGTTTGTGCTTCTTAGACAGGTTTACCATTCTGCAAACTCAAAGAAGGAGCTATAAGGACGACACTAGCAAGGATAAAGCATCGTTTAAAAGGTATGTCACTTGTACCTCTCTAAAACATTTTATATGACAATGAAGTTTAAGGTGAAGTATGTATTCTGTCTTGTTTTGTTCTAGTTTCCTATGGATGTTAGGGAGATCTGTTTGTGTCCGCACTTACCGATTAGTCCAATAACAAAATTTGTGACCATACTAGGGATACAACCTTTTTTGTTTTTTTTCCTCTTATTTTCTTTTAGCCTGCCTTCTTTTGGTAAATTTCATTCTCTGAGTTTGTGGGTGATCCATCTTGACTCCCTGGGTCTAAATATTCAGTGAGAAACTTTGTCTTTCTTCCCATTTTTCTTTATTTTCATATATTATCGCACTGTACCTTATTGACAACCCACGATGATCCTCTAACGTCACACTCTACTGGTGCAGACCATTGTGACGATGTCACATTGTACCATATTGTCAACCTGTGATGACCCTAGATCGTCGCACTATGCTCCACTACAACCTGCGATGATTCTTGTAAGAATTGTTGGGTGATAGCCATTTTTCTTTTCTCTACCCAGTTTTGCCTCTACTTCCTGGGATGAACTTGTAACACTAGTGAATGATGATTTTATAACTTTTAAGCCTACATTTGATTGATTTTCGGAAATTGAAAGTCTTTTTTGTAAACTTTGCAAGTTTTTCTTTTGTTTCTTGTCATAAGGATATAATCTTGAGATCTTGGTCCTGATTGCTTGTTTGACAAGGGGTATTTGATTTATTTTTGGATTGATTTTACTTTCTGGATTGTTAATTGATTGAGAGATGATTTTTGTTTGTATTTGACAAAAGGTTTTCTTATCATTTCATTTTTGTCTACATTGTCAGTTTGATTTGGGAATGGTGTTGAGGATGTGTTATTTTTCTTGGATTGTGATTTATTTTCTTCATTACATCTTTGATCTGATTTGAGAAAGAAAGAACTAAATTCATTCTTCTTTTAAGTAGTCTTTAAAAGAAAATTGTTACATTCAAATATTTGTAAAAAGAGAAAAATTGGAAAATTTAGTAGTTTTTGATTATTTGGAATCTTTTTCATTCAAAAATTGAGAAATTGGGTTTCGTAGCTTTTGTATTCCAAAAAGAGACACCTTCTCCCTACTGTAATTAGAGTTCATCGAATTAAAAGATTGCATAATCATCTCTTCTTTCATTTTATTGGGTGAAGGTCAAATACATCATTAGTTTCATTTGTTTCCCTTTTGAGTAAGTAACAACCTTTAAAATATAGCGCAATTTTAAAATTTATTAGCAACTTTTACTTTCTAGAAATTCTCTACACCAACATTAGCTAGGATAGCACTTTGGAATAGGTTGTAAGGAACACTCTCCAAAGCATCAAAACACACAACAATATCTTGTGATAGGGAGAGTTCAAATCCACTTGCTACATTTTGTCTTGGGAAGCCCTTCTAACACAAGGGTCAATCATGAGGTCTCATTAGGGCTGCCAGAGTTACCCACCCTGCTTTGTTGATCTTAGTGTAGAGATTGGGCATATTATTGGGGGTCACTTGAGAATAAAATCCTATGGGGACCTTATCGAGTTGATTTCGGGCTTAGATACCCTGCCTTTGCACGTGGATCAGACTGTTGACTCTTTCCCCAGGCATCATTGTCATAATGGATAACCTTAGTGGCCTATCTCTTTAGGTTATTTACACGAGGTGAATATGGAGGGGAAAGTATTCACAGTACCTGGAATCAACATTGACCAAACTCACTCGGGCTCCTTGGAGGGTATACACATGATTATGTGTGGGAGATTGCACTAGGGTGTAAGTTCGTTAAGAAGGTCATCAACGTAACTTTTCCACCCTCTTTATTGTAGCCCCTTCTTGTATTGATTTCTCGATGTTGGATTTCATCACCAACTAGTGACCTCAAAATAAGAAGGTGTGTTTGCGTGTTTTATTTCTAGATTTCATTAGCGAGTGTTGTTTGTTTCTCTAGTTGGCCATAGATTTGTTTCATTATTTATTTGGTGTGGACAACATCGGCCCTCATCGTTCACATAGGATGCAAGGGATACCTCTGGAATATCCAAAAGGTTACGTTCCTTTGCTTCCTAACTCACCAGAAGGTTCTCTTGAAGGAGCAGTCAATAATGACATAGCCTCTGAGATTGGAAGTTATACTCCATTGGAGGAGTCAATACTTTCTGTAAATCTGTTATTGAGTGTTGTAGAATATCCACATTTTCTCCAGATAAATTCATCAAGAGATGTTGTTGCTGAAGAATATATTGGAATACCTAATAGACCTCATGCAGAGTCTGGTGTAGACAATCTATTTTTTCAAAGTGAGTCATTTAGAACTATGGTTCATACTGCTGGAATTTTCAATCCTAGCTCCGTCCATGTTCGTTCTTTTTGGAGGACCTCTTCAATACACGACATTTTTGATAAACTAGGAATGAGTCCTAATCAACCTATGGAATCACATACACCTATGACTTCCACTGTGTATACAATACCTTTAGATCATTTTACTAGCATGCCGAGTAATGTTGTCATAGTTTCACACCAATTGTTGGTTGATTCTCACTCGATTCTTCCTCTCCAGCTCGCTAAATATACCATGGTCCCACAAGCTACACATTTTACTGCCAGAAATACTATTATCACTCAAGCTCCTATTGGAACACTGCTTCCTCTTAGATCAAATCCATCAATTCCCCCTAGGTATAATTCTTTGAATACTTCCATTTCTAATCCTTCCCATAATCCATTTGGAGGGTCTAATCTTTTTGTTCCTCCTAGGTATAATGTTGCTAGTCATTTTGTTCATACACCTACCAGGTTCTCTTCGAAGGGCCTCACATTCCTCCTCCACCTTCGCCTGGAGGATCTAATCGTCATTGCCCTAGTAGCTTCAATCAATTTGGAGGCACAAGTCATTTTGTTGCTTTTGGTTTTCAAATTCCTATTGGAGGTCAACCTCATGTTGGGGGGAAACCTCAAGTTCAGGGGCAACCTCAAGTTGGAGCCCATAACCTAGTTTATGGACATAGTATACCTTAATTACAATCTCAACCTTGGAATTTTTCTTTACAAGGGGATCAACAACTGCCTGGGGAGAAACATCCTCAAGTTAATTCTTTGTACCTCCTAATCTCGGGAAACCATAACTAGGTTCTATGAATCCTACTTGGGGTCAAAAAATTTAGTCTAATGCTCCTTTCCAAGGAAGCTTACCTAATCAACCAACTCATGTTGGCTATTTGACTCAAAATCCTCCACCACCGAATTTGTCAGGAATTTCTAATTATATATAGACTACTTATGGTCGTACTGGTATACCTACAGGACTCCCTCCTCAAAATTACCAATTTATTCAAGTGAATAGACAATTATCATTTCTTGCTACTTCATATTTACTGGATTTATCTAGGATTTTGAATGATCCTATTTTTCATTCTCCTTATTGGCCTGTCATACCTCCCAAATTGCCACCAAACATTCCTAAATTTGATGGCCGATTGGAAGAGGACCCAAATAATCACGTCATGGCATTCCATCTTTGGTGTTCGTCCAACTCATTTATGGATGACTCTATAAGATTACGTCTCTTCCAACAAACTCTGATGGGTTCGACAACCAAATGGTATATTGAGTTACCACGAGGATTCTTCAATGACTTCAATACCTTAGCTATGGATTTTTTAACACATTACCAATTACCAATTCAATACGAGACAGGAACTGAAATTTTGAGTTCATTTAAACAATCCTCTTCTACTCACATTTCCGATCATATTCATGAGTGGAGGAGGAGAAGACACTTAATCAACTATTGGTCAAGTGGTTTACCAAATCACTCATTGGTCCTATCGCCCGTGATGCTTGCATGGTTGGTGTCGTCACTAAAGAGCAAGCGATTAGTTGTGCTCAATATCTAGATCTCGTTTATTCACAAATGAGCACACTATATGACTTGATCCCTGATGCTCCTTGTCCATCTACGAATCCTACCCCAACACCTCCAGTAGCTTCTCATGTTGTTGATGGTGTGATTGGCACTTTTCATGACGAGACTCAGTCTAAACAAGCCACTCATAACAATCCCAAGTCTACTACTCCTAATGTACAAAATACTCCTAATCCAACTCCTTCCCCCAGTAAAACCTCTGAAGTTGATTCGGTTCAATCTACACCTACCAGTAAACATAAAAATAAAAAGAAAGGGAAGGGTAAGAATAAGAAGGACAAAAATAATAATCAACAATATGAGAAACCCAAAACCTATCCTATTGATGATAAAGACAAGCGTAAACCTCGTTATCCTTGCCTTATCTATGGTGAGGATAATTATATGAAATATTTTCCACGATGTGCTAAGGTTACTAAGTTCTTGCAAGGGACTAGGAGACCTACTACACCTGTCGTCTTATCACAACCATTTCCTTCTCGGCATCAGGCCTAATTGGTCATTCATGACCAACCTTCTCCCTCTACCACGTCTTATGTACTTATGTGTACTGGTGACTCCAAGAAGAATGAATTTGTCGTCGCGACTCGAGCCAAAGATTATTCTCCTTCGAAAGAGAAGGTTGATGATTCACCACCTCCGTTGGTTCAACCTCCTCCACCAACTTCACCTCCGAACGGTTCTATTCATCTCGAATGACCAAGCCTAGATACAGTTCTTTGTCCTCCTCCTAAGGGCGTTGTTTGAAATTAGTCATTTAATCCTCATGCACGCGATGCCCAAAAATACAATATTGTAGAATACCTTGCGCAAGCACCCTCTGCGATATTGGCTCTCGAAGTCCTTCAAAGTTGTCCTACTCAACAAAAATTGTTGTTAAAGGCTATTGGTGGAATTTATCCTACCAATACCAATTTGATAATCTTTGACTTGGAAGATCATATTCCAAGGCTTCCTCCTCAATTAGTGTTTCATATACAAGTTGTTGTGGAAAATCAGAATATTTGTCGAACCGTTATTGATGAAGAAGCCTTGACTTGCGTCATGTCTGTCACTTGTTGGAAAGCTATTGGATCTTCTGACCTTACCGAGTCACACAATACTCTTAAGGATTTTAATGGTACAGGGTTTAAACCTTATCATGTTATTCCTTCGTTGTCTATTATGTTAGAAGGTAAGGCGGTTAATGTTGAGGTTGAGGTTTTTTATTACAACCTTCTACTTGGTCGTAGTTGGATTGATTCCATGCCTGCAGTTGTTTCTTCTATTTTCTGTGTGTTATGTTTCATGGACCAAGGAAAAGTCATTATTGTCGATCATCTGGCCTTCTTTAATTTTGATTCACGTACTAGAAATGTACCTTTCATCACAAAAACACCTCCCGGTTATGATAATGTTGGTGTGGGTCTTTTAAAAGATTCATCATTGATGGGTACATTTCCTATTCCACCATCCAATATTCCTCCTCCTTTTGTTGCCTCGATTAACATGATATCAACCTCTTTTGGTGAAATCCCTAAGTTTATGACCCATGGATAGTACCTAACTCTGACAACTGTCTCCATTTCAGCAATTGTATTCCTTTGAGTCCGGTAGAATCGAATTATCAATCTATTCAATCGACAAATCACTCTCCTCCTTCTCTCTGTGGTACGTCTCCTGATCTGTTTCACGTGATATTTCCCACTGATGAGATGATCATGACAATTATGTCTATGGAATATACTCTATGGGGTGATGGGAATCATCCTTCTATTCTCTTCCTGAAACATGAGACCGTAAAGAGTTATCAACGGATTTCGACTCCGTCTATCGTTGTTGTTATTTCCTCTGTTCCTGAATCAACACATGGTATTTTGTATGAAGGGAACTTGGGTAATATTTCACCTACCGTCCCTCTTGATATCTCGATTAAACCCGGAGTCATGGAAAATGTTCACATTGGTGCCTCATGTTATGCTGATGAGGTCCATACTTATAAATCTCTTTTCCAAGAATTTTGTCACGTTTTTGCCTGGAGTTATGAATAAATGCCTGGTATTGATCCTGATATTGTAGTACATGAGATTAAGACTTACTCAACCATTTAACCCATTCGACAGAGACTTCTCCCAATACACCCACGTAAATTTGTTTCTATTAAGATCGAAGTTGAAAAAATTCCTAAATCCGGCTTTGTCTATCCTGTGGCTTTGACTGATTGGGTGTCCAATCTTGTTCCGGTTAAAAAACAACAAGGCACGATTCATGTTTGTGTAGATTATAGGGATATAAACAAAGCTTGTCCCAAAGAAAATTATCCAACCCATTTCATTGACTAGATTGTTGATGACTGTGCCGAGAGTGAAATATTCTCCTTGATGGATGATTTCTCTGGCTATAATCAAATCAATATTTTTCCTGCGGATCAACATAAGACTACTTTTATTTTCCCTTGGGGAACCTTCTCATACCAGAAACTACCTTTTGGTCTAAAAAAATATGGTGCGACTTTTTAGTGTGTTATGTCTTACACTTTTCATGACATTAAGAACATTGTACAACCCTACATAGATGATCTACTAACACATTCTATGTGTTGTCAAGATCACCCGACACATCTACATGCCATTTTCTTACGTTGTCGTTATTATCACATACGATTGAATCCACACAAATGTGTTTTTTGTGTGGAGTCCATAAGACTTCTTGGTTTTATCGTGTCTATACATGGGATTAGGGTAGACCCCCTAAAGGTTGAGACTATTCTGAATTTACCTCCTCCTTCCACACTTCTCCAACTCCAAATTTTGCAAGAGAAGGCAAACTTTTTAAGTCGATTCATTCCTAACTACGCTGAATTAACAAAAGGATTTACTCGGCTTCTTAAGAAAGGTTATGATTTTGTATGGGATGAAACTGCCAATAAATCCTTTGAAGCTTTGAAACTCACCTTAACCCGTACACCACTATTGTTTCCACACGATTATAGTCGAGATTATTTTATGTACTTATATTCTTCGGACTCTACCATTTCTATGGTTCTAGTCCAAGAGGATTATTTGCGTGATGAACATGTTATATACTACTTGAGTAGGAGTCTCATGAAAACCAAAACTAAATATTTACATGTGGAGAAATTGGCCTTGGCAGTTGTTCAAGTTGTTCAATGTTTTCTTCACTACATATTATTATGCAGAACCACAGTCATTTTTCGATTGCAACCCCATGCAACACATTCTCACTCGACAATTTTTTGGGGGCAGGTACTCTAAATGGATAGTTATTCTCCAAGAGTTTGATTTGGAGTTTGAACGTGCCAAGTCAAAGAAGTCTTTGGTTTTTACCGAATTGATATGTGACCTTCCCTCTATTGAAACAGAAACTGTGGCAGAGGATTCCTTACCTGATGAATCTATCTTTTTGATAATTTCTTATGACATATGGTATGGAGATATTATCATTTATCTCCCAAACCAAAATTTCTGGCATGATCTTTCTAGTACAGATCATCGTCGTATTTGGTATCAATCCTATCAATACATTATCCTTGGTGATACTCTTTACCACCGTGGTATTGATTCCATATTTCGACGATGTCTCACCTATGGTGAAGATGAGAAATATTTGAATGAATGTCACTCTAGAGCATGTGGAGATCATATGAATGGGTATGCCACTGCCCAAAAGATCTTACGATCTGGTTATTTCTAGCCTTTATTGTTTAAGGATTGCATTATTGTCGTCTAGAAATGCCACGCTTGTCAAACCTACAACAATAAGATCCGATATCATCCGGCTCCCTTACACCCTCTAGTTTCCATTATCCATTCACTAAATGGGGCATTGACTTCATGAAATGTAACCCTCACTTGACCAGGGGGCATGGATACATTATTGTATCCATGGATTATTTCACTAAGTGGGACGAGGCGGTGCTTACATTTGATAATACCGGTAAAACTGCAGCGTTATTCATATTCAATCATATCATTACTAGAATTGGTGTCCCTCAAGCCATTGTCACTGGTCATGGGAGTCATTTTTGCAATTTCATGATGTTTGAACTTACCGAGAAGTTGGGTCTTCGGCATGAAAACTCAACCCCTTGTAATCTGCAGGACAATGGCCAGGTCAAAGCAATCAACAAAGCTCTCACTACTATGCTTTGATGGATGGTAGGAATTCACAAGTCAAGTTGAATCAATTTTTCCTATTGAATGTGAAATCCCCTATTTGAAACTAGTTGTCGAACTTCTCCCTAACACCTCAGCTGAAGAGGAATACATTTTGTATTTGATGCAATTAGACGAGACCCGCCACGATGCTTCCCTAGTCATTGAAACTCAGAAAAAGCGTGTTAAAGCTCAATATGACAAACATGTCAAACCACGTGTATTTTCTGAGGGTGATTTATTTCTCCTTTACCAACAAGATCGTGACTTAATGTTGGGCCCGAGATATGATCACTTTCATGACGGTTATTATACACTTTTGCCACATGTACATATGTGTTTTTCATACTTTAAAGGAGCTTTTTGAAGAATTTAATGATAAAATGGTATGATCGCCATATGGTACGTGTAATTCATGTTTAATGATTGTATCAAGTATAATTCACCATGTTTTATGATTTCCAAGAGCTAATTCACATTTTTTTATGTTACAGGGCAAAAACACACTATGTTTCTAGTTCCGGCACTTGATCCAACACTCGTTCCAACACTCGATCAGGCACTCTGTCCAGCACTATGTATTGCACATAAATGGAAGGCGAGTTGGTGATTATGGCATTGGCGGCAAAAGTTGGGTGAATCAACAACATGGGTTTTGTTTTTACTTATCCCCTCCAGCTACTAAACTCTAGACAATTTAGTTTTAGTTGTCCAAAGAGGGTGATCATTGGCTCGCTTCGTTTTATTAGTTAGGGCATCATTTATTGTAATTTGCCCAAATTAGAAGTGGTTCGACCACTTGGGTTGTAAGCTTATAAATACTACTAGGATGGTCATAAGATTGTTAAGCAGGTAGAAGAGCCATTAGATTAGAGACAAATTCGTTTTTCTCTGTTTTAGTATTTTACATTGCCAGAATTGTGCCAGAACTGTGTTTTCAAGCTTTCATGGTGAATTTGCCTTGTTAAGTTTGTGGTGTGCTTGTAGGAGGTAAACACAACTTGCTGGGGGGACCAACAATAGTTTGGTGATTGTTCTTATGTTTGTTTATGCAATTCCTAATTTAATTACTCTTTCTTATTTCCTATACATGTATATTTTTATTTAGTTAATTAATTTGATGTAGCTTAATTGTCTTGCTTTTCTTTTGCAGGTTAGATGATGATATGTGTTAGCATGTATTGATTTTGTAGATTAGGAACAAACTTGCAAGTCTCTATACTAACCCTATGTGCAATTAGAAAGTCTCCCTCTCTCTATACTAACCATGTGTGCAATTAGAAAGTCTCTCTCTCTTAATACTAACCCCATATGCAGTTAGATTATGCTTTCTTTTATGATTTTACGATTAAGTTTAAAACAGATTTTTAATTAGATAGAACAAACTTTTTAATTTGGATTTTCTTTTGACAAGGATTGATGGACGGATAGATTTAATTCCAGTTTTTAGTTACAACTCGCTTACTTCAGTTTTATATAGATTTCACTTAATTAGTTGTTGGTTAATATAGATTGTTAATTTACTTTTTAATATCAGTTTTTAATTTCTGTTTTTAGTCATTTCTTTATTGTAGTTTGAATGATTAGAGTAGACATAGCATAGTTTTCTTTTACACAATTTCCTTTCCTAGAATTAAAATGCAATTAAATTTCTTAGTTAAATAATGATGATCTCGTTATGTTGTTGATGATTTATACATGAATATTCAGGGTATTTAACATTATTTTTATCATGGCTAAGTTTTCATTGGATTGTTTACTCCACACCTTTCATTTTTCCATTGAGATTAGTGTTGAGCTTATACCATTGGAATTGTCCTTTGTTGTCAAGTGTCATCAAGATATTATCTGACACCGAAGACATTCACACAACCACCAACATTATATTTGAATTGTCATAGGTTAAAAGAATAGTTTTCATGCTTTCATAGATATAGTTTCTTGCTTTCATAGCTTAGCAAATAGTTTTATTGTTGTTGTAGGATAGATAGACTTTGCTTTGATAGATAGTAGTTTTCTTATCATAGATTAAGAATTATTTGTTAGTCTTTCTTGCTTTCAATAGAATAGATTTCCTTTCATGCATTGCATTGAGCATTTAGTCCATTTGCCTCTTAGATTTCCTTTCACGCATTAGAAATACTTTTGCATTAAGCATTTAGTCCACTTGCCTCTTAGGCTATATAGTTGTTCAATGAGAAGTTTTACTTTGATTGCTTGCAGTAGTTAGTTGTCTTTTCTTACTTGTCTTTTTCTTTAGTAGGTTAGTTAGGTGTCTTTGTTTACTTGTCTTTTTCTTTAGTAGGTTAGTTAGGTGTCTTTGCTTGCTTGTCTATTTTCTTTAATAGGTTATATAGGTTCTTTTGCTTACTTTCTTATTTCTTTTCTTTCATAGGTTAGTTGTTCATTGAATGTAGGTTGGCAAGTTAAAGAAATTTGATTTTTCCATTTGCTTATCAGGCTTAGTAGTTTGCCTTTGTTTATTTTTGAACTAGTTTTCTTTACATAAGGTTTTACTTGCTTTCTTAGGAACTATCCATCGACCCTTGGCCCAAAATTACTTAGGTTACCTAGTTTCAATTTCCTTACTAGGGTTTTCTCATTAGATAGCTTTGCTTGAGTAGATTAACCTTAGATAGCTTCCTTCCTTAGTTAGACTATACTCCTACCAGCCTTCTACCTTTGGCATATATTTTTCTACAACTCTAAGTTTACTTACCCCGGGTTGACAATTTAATTAAGGGTTTTTAAGTGTCTTTTTTAGTGAATATAGAAAACCCATCATTTTTGGTGTCATTGTCGGGGAGTTGTCTCAAGGTAAGAATTAGTTAGGATTTAGATCATCCTTAGACCTTATCATTAGTTTGGTGGCGAGCGAACTTTAAGACGAGAGGTAAGAACCTATGCATCTACTATAGCAAGTTCCCCCAAACCCAATAGTAGTTTTTGTTTTTGTTTTCTTTCATGAATAGACCTAGGAATAAAATGATAACTTTTTCTTTTTCTTTTTTCTTTCTTTCATGAATAGGCCTAGAGACCCACAAGGTAGATACATTAAATAAAAATTAGACCTTTCAACTAAGGTTCCTTGCGATCTCTTTGGGGGGAGGAATGTTCTTCTTATAAAATTCGCAGACCGATACTGAAAAGCATGAGCTAGCTCAACTCAAAGAGCTAAAATAGTCTCTGAAGAGACTAATACAGGGAGCACTATAGAACAAGAAATTGAAGCATCAATCATATTAGGATAGGAGGCAAGACCACTTGAGTCTTCCACATAACCAAACAATACAACATTTTCTTTTACACCACCACCAGGGGACCCTAACTTTAAAGATATCATAGACCTTGAACAGGTGAATCTTTTGTTTGGTAGTTCAGCCAATGTAATTATCTCTCAAACTGACACAGAAACTTTGGCACCAATAGTCTCAACTAGCTCGAGTAGAGTCCCAGATATCTGATCCATAGGAAGACCTTTCCATCAAAGGGAAACCTTGTTTTCTTCAAAGATAAAACCACCTAGGTACTCTCTTTTCAGAAATCAAGCCAATATGGATGATCAGGAAGACCATAACAATGTAAGACACAGAGAAGAAGAAGAAACTAGAAACCAAACTGAAACTACCTTAGGATTTTTTATTTTGGACACCACTCTGAATGCCAACATGAAGAATATTCCTCTCTCAGCACTGCCTACCTTTTATGGTAAAAAAAGTGAAGATCTAGACACCTTCCTATTTGAATTTGACATCTTGTGTAGGAGTTACAACTACATACAAGATGGCCAAAAATTAAAACTCTTTCCTTCCACCCTCAAGGAATTTGCACTAAGATGGTTCATGGGGTTGGGAGAATCCAGTATTAGATCTTGGGAAGCCATGAAAAACATATTTATGAAGAAGTACCAAGATACTACAAGACCAAAGAGTCTCATAATGACATTTTTAAAATCCAACAATTAGAAGACGAGGCCCTCGAAGATTATATGGAATGATTTGTTTATATCTCCCAGAAGTCAAAATACCATGACCTTCCAGAGGATGCAATTAGGGATCTTTTCCTTAAGGGAATTTCAGAAGAATATTTAAATATGCTTAACCTGATGGCATCAGGTGACATCTCTCATAAACCTTTCACTAAAATATTTGAAATGTGTAAAAAATACTCAAGGAGTAGAGCCAAAATGAGAAAGAATGTTCGGGACCCTTACAATAGAAGCTTAAAACCAGTTAGTTCAGGTGGTATTACGAGAGTGGAGATAGGGAACCTTTTAGAAAACTTTAAGAATGACATCTTAAGCACAATAGGTTCCCATTTGGATACCCTTAAACTTAAAAAGAAACAAGAGGAGGAAAATGCAACAATGAGCATATATTGCCCAAGATACAAGAGGAAGCATTCCTCAAGGGACAGGGAGTGCCCATTAGATAACATTTCAGTTTGTGGATTTTGTACAGAAGACCATGTAACTGAAAAATGTCCATCGTTGTCTGGTTTATTAGCCATCTATAGGAGTGGAGATCCTGGGGAGTCTTCTTATGCACCTAGGAGGCCATGGCAGCCTAGGAATCAACCCACATACCCAGATCTACAGTCTCAAGTTCCACCCTATTACCAACAACAGTGGAACTCACCAGGTTGGAAAAAATGGTCTAATTAGTACCAACATCCTTGGGATCAAGGATGGAGGGGAGGAAACAACCAAGGAAACCCTCAAGCTCCACCTATCCCTATGTCTAACCATCCTTATCCTCAGTTTTCATTGAACACTCCACAACTTTTGCCAGGTTTTGTTCCACCACCTTTACCTCCCTTTTCACAACAACAACCGCTACAATTTCAAAATGCAAGATCCCCAAAACCAACACTATTACCGGCACAACCTGTGTCGAATCCTAATAATAATCCCCCTTAACCTATTAACAATGTTGATATGCAGGCCTTCCCGACATATTTTATTACTACTATTCCATTACAGGAAATTCAACTAGGATCAGGAAAAGTTCTATATAGGCAGCAACCTTCAATAGTCATCTAGGAAGAGGAAGAAGAAGAAACCACCAAACAACCCACGAATGACACTAGGTGGGAAGATGTCATTTTCCCAAAGAATCAAGAACCCAAGATCCCCCGAAATGAACCTTTACAAATTACGAAGGTCCATCCTTATCCAGACCGATTGGTAATCGAGAAACCTACCACCTGACCAGAATTTGACATTTTGAATGAATTGAAAAATATTTGTTTCAAGATTCCCCTACTTCGAGCCATTAAATACATTTGAATCTATAGTAAGTTAGTCAAATAATTGTGTATTAAGAAGCTAGGTAGGAAAAAAAAGGACCCTCCTACAATACATTTGGTAGGAGGTCTTTCTAAGTACATATTAGAGCATCCAAAACTAGCAAAATATGGGAATCCAGGAAACCCAGTAGTGACCATAACCATTAATGAGGTCGCCATTGGAAACACTCTCATAGACCTAGGGGCAACCATAAATTTTATGACCACTACTACCTTGGAACAATTACAGTTGCAACCTCTTCTTTGGCCTACCCCAACCATTTTGGAATTAGCAGATAAGACTAGGGTTATAACTGAAGGGATTTTATATGATGTCATGGTTACTTTAGACTCATGGGAGTACCCCATAGATTTTCTTTTCATTCATTCAAAATATCCTGCCAGAGGCCATCCCGTTATTTTGGGAAGACCTTGGCTAGACACAACCAATGCATTTATTGGCAGCAAAGAAGGTAAAATGACCATCTCAAATGGTCTCTCTATCCAGAAGCTCACCATTTACCCTCTAGCTCAACCTATTATGGAGAATATATGGTGGATTGAATGTCCATATGAAAATGAAGACTAGGAAGAACCCGTATTTCTTAGTGACCATGCAAGGGCACTTCAGGAGCATACACCAGAAAATGTTCTAAACCAATTCATTTCTGCTATCACATGTGTGGATTTTCCACAGTCTTTTCCCCAATTTGAGTACATGTTTGGGGAATAATTTCAAGAACAATTAGACCCATCCATTTTTTCTTTGACATCTTTTATTTTCAAAATATATGAGTCTGTCATGTCTTATACTATGCCCTACGAGATTAGTCCAGGGAAATTTTTACATATAAAATCTAGGCTAGATACAAACCAACATAAACAGTTAGTAGATATCCTTAAAGAACAAACAAGAGCATTTGCTTGGGAATACACTAGCATTAAGGGTATACACCCTGACACATGCATCCATCACATATATACCCAGGGGGAAGTGACACCTATTAGGAAACCCCAGAGAAGGATGAACCCAACACTTAAAGATATAGTCAAGGAGGAGATTCAAAAGTTGTTAAATGTCGGATTTATCTATCCCATCTCTGATAGTAAGTGGGTATCCCCGCTTGTAGTGGTTCCAAATAAAGTGACCGGGAAATGGAGAATTTGTGTTGATTTTTGGGAACTCAACAAGGCCACTTTGAAAGACTACTTTCCTCTCCCTTTCATTGACCAGGTTCTAGATACCTTGTCTGGAAAGAAGTATTTATCCTTTCTATATGGGTACAATAGGTACAACCAAATTCTTATAGCACCTGAGGACCAAGACAATACTACCTTTACTTGTCCTTGGGGCACCTATGCCTATAGGGTCTTACCATTTGGATTGTGTAATGCTCTTGCCACATTTCAACGAGCAGTACTAGGGATATTTGTCGATCTTATTCATGATTGTGTGGAGGTATATATGGATGACTTCACAGTCTATGGAAACACTTACCAGGAAGCCTTAGAAAACTTAGAAAAAGTCCTCATCAGATGTTAGGAAATGAACCTATCTCTAAGTCATGAAAAATGCAAAATGTTGCTAACTGAAGGAGTGGTTCTAGGACATGATGTTTCATCTAAAGGGATAAAAGTCAATCCTGCAAATATTGAGGTCATTATTATACTTCCACCCCCCAATACTCAGAAAGAGGTGAGAATATTTCTTGGACATGCTGGATATTACTGACAGTTTATTGAAAATTTTACAAAGATTGTTGCACCTATGTTTGGATTATTGATAAAATATGTTGACTTTGTTTGGACTGAGCAGTGTCAAACTGCCTTTGAAACCCTGAAAGCTAAGCTGTCTATGGCACCAGTTCTTAGAGGGCCCAATTGGACTCTCCCATTTCATATATCCATTGATGCCTCTGACACTGCAATAGGAGGGGTATTAGGGCAGAAAGAAGACCAACAATACTATGTCATTTATTTTGTAAGAAAGAACTTGTCCCCTGCCAAGTTGAACTACACACTCACTAACAAAGAGTTATTGGTAGTTCTTCATGCTATTAACAAGTTTCGTCATTACATTACAGGTTATGAAGTATTTGTACACACCGATCATTCCTCCATTAGGTTCCTCATGAACAAACCTATAACTAATGGCTGAGTGACTAGGTGGCTCTTGTTATTGCAAGAATTGAATATCACTGTGCTTGACCGACCTAGAAAGGATAATGTAGTAGCTGACTTTATTTCCGGAATAAAAAATGAGGATGATGATAGCCCTGTAGAGGATATTTTTCTAGATGAGCATATTTTTTCCCTCTCTATCAGTACCCCATGGTTTGTGGATATGGAAAACTATCTGGCTATTAGGAAGTTACCATCTCATTTGTCACCTCATGAAAAGCAAAAAATTATTACACAAAGTGTTAATTACTCTTGGGTTGGTCATGATCTTTTTCGCACAGGTCCTGATTTGATTATTCGTATATGTGTCTGAGAGGATGAGGTACCTGTAATACTATGAAATTGTCATGATGGACCATGTGGTGGCCATTTCTCTGACAAACGCACAACATATAAGGTATTACATGCAGGTTACTATTAGCCTAGCATTTTCAAAGATGTTGCCAAGTATGTGAGAAGTTGTGATAGTTGCCAAAGGATAGGAAGACCAACGTCATCTAACAAAAATCCTTTGTTGGCCCAAGTTATGATAGAACCCTTCGAAAAATGGGCCCTTGACTTTGTAGGAACAATTTCACCCATGTCCCGTAGGAAGAACTATATTTTGGTTTGTACGGACTATGTCACCAAATGGGTAGAGGCAAAATCCCTATTCAGGGCTACAGAGAAGTCTGTTGTCTAATTTATCTATGAAGACATATTTACCTGCTTCGGTGTCCCTCATGAAATTGTTACCGACCAAGGCACTCAATTTACTTCCAAGATGATGAAAGAGCTAACAGAGAAATATGGGATTAAACACCGTAAATATTCTCCATACCACCCACAAGCCAATGGTCAAGTGGAATCCAAAAACAAATTTCTGGAATCCATCTTGACCAAGACCGTTCAATTACATCATCGGGATTAGGCTGATAGGCTCCTAGAAGATTTGTGGGCATATCGGACTACTTGGAGAAATACCACTGGACATACCCCTTATGAGCTAGTGTACGGGAAACAAGTACTTTTACCTATAGAATTCCAAGTAAGGACCTTCTGTATTGTCACAGAATTAGGATTGAACCTGGATGAGGCTCAAAAGAAACAAGCCCTACAACTAATTGAGTTGGATGAAATCAGACAAGATGCCATCCAACGGACAATATTAGTCGAGAACCAGAGGAGAAAGTGGCATGACAAGTTTATTAAGAAGAAGCACTTCCATCTTGGTGATTGGGCCATGTTCTTTGATTCCCAATTCAAAACCTTTAAAGGAAAACTTACCACCCATTGGTTAGGTCCTTACGAGGTAGACACTGTATATGACAATCGAGCTGTAAAAATTAAAACAATTGACAATGGACAAGTCTCCTTTGTGGTAAATGGACACCGACTTAAGTTTTAAAATAAGCCCATTTCCAGAGAAGATTTTCTACAGGTCATGTCAACTGACAAGGCATTGGCCTTAGTAGATGGGGAAGTTCCCCCCTGTTCTTGAATTTTTTTTTGAATTTCCTACTGTATATATGTAAATAGTTTTTGAATTTTGTTAATAAGGCAATTCTAGAGATTTATGTAAGTAATTATTTCACCGGGAGTACACAGTTTCAACTTTCAAGGATTTTTCTTCAAAACATTGTTATACTTGAATTTTGTGTTTGCTAAAGCATCAAATGAATATTGACTTACTGTAATTAGCCATTTTTTGCAAAAATTATCATTTTTAAGGCACTCTAAAGAAGTTTCTCTTGAAACTCTTCACCACTGTATAAAGAAGTGATACCATAACTATCAAGCCTAGAGGTCTCTCATACAGTTTTTCCAAGAAAATTGAGTAAGTGAGTCAAGTGTGTTTATCAAGGAGTAACAAGGAAGTCAATTTAGCGGTTAGTCATGGAAACATCACAATAACTACAAGGAAGAAAGTAAGTTGAGCCTAGAGATACCTTTCTGTTCTTTCTCAATGGTAACATCCACTACACACTAAATAGCTTGATTATATCATATCTTTAGATAGGCCACATCCTCTTAAGTACCCCTTACATCAGGACAATCACTAATAATATAACGAAAATTCATAATCTAACATAAATACCATCCCAATTAAAAGGAAAAAGAAGGAAAAAGTTGTTTTCAGAGTTTCCCCCATCTTCTTGCATAAGCAATCTTATATTAAAAATCTTAAAAGATGGAGGGCCAGTCTCTGAGGGTTTAAGAGGCTAACCCGCCAAGATACTGAATAGGTCTACTGGCAGCAGGTACCGGCCTATGGTATGACTAGGTAAACCCACCAGAGTACTGAACAAGCTTGCTGGCATCGGGGCATTCTACCTAACGAGGATGATAATCTGACAAAAGTAATTCATAAATTTAAACTTGTCCTGATGTATGAAATTACTTGCAGACAAAGCTGACATGGAGTATGTGTGGTTAAGCTAAGGTTAATGAATCTCATCAACTTGCCATTGGGAAATGACTCTAAGAATATCTTGAAACTCTCTTTCCTACCTCTTCTTATCTATATATAGGATCTCTTATCCTATAGGTGGGGCCATATTCTAACTGTCTTGTCAGACCAAGCTGTGAAATTTTATCTTTACACTTGACATACTATAAATGTTCGGCTATTGGGGGATACTAACTAATTTCCTATACTTTTGATTGTGAGGTGTCACAATACTTAGGTGTGGGGGAGGGGTTCATGAGCTGACAAATGATCATTTCCTAGAGAAGTAGATCTTTGCAAGAATTTTTGTATTATTTTTATGATACAAGTTATTACAGTGATAGTCATGTTATTTTTGAAATGATTAACTCATGTGTGCTATAAAGATCTGAACTCATACTTAATAGACCACTCTTTATCATTTTATCGTTTCATTACAAGTTGCATATTGTAGGTTTGATAGTAAATTTTTATGCTTGTTATAACCTATTCATTGTAGGTTTTTGACATTATATGTCATATGCAAGAAGATTGAATGAGAATGAAGCATTCTGCCCCTACTCATAAACTACTGTGGTTATCAAAAACGCTTCAAATTAGCAGGCCATCCATTAGAAGAGTTGAAAATACACTTAACACGGGGATACCGGATGAAGTACCGCATGAGGTACCAAATGAAGTGTCATATGAGGTGCCAAACGAAGTGTTATTGCATACCAGTAACTGTCCTAGATTCTAGATAACCAGAATTCAATTATATTCAATCAAATTGGTTGCAGGCATTGATTAAAAGATGCTTCATATGGTTATGATCAAATGTCCAAATCAAAAGACTTGGACATTGATCTAATTACGCACCAGTACATTGCTCCAAGTCAAGCCTTTGGATTTGAATTCTTCACACATGGCAGCCCACATGCACATGTGTGTAACTTACTCCACCTTAAGTGCATCCAAAATAGGGTCAGACACTCTATTATCTCATTTTCCCTTGCCATTTTCTTTGCCCTACATTAAGGAATCACGCCCAACCTCTGCCATTTCATCCCCTATTCAATCGCACTTAGACCATGCCCAATTTGTGCCATCTCTTGGCCTGTTCGCTCCCTTTCTTGGTGAATTCCACCTCTGTCACAATGCCCAGGAGATACATACCCTCCTCCTATGTAGACTTGTTTGCCATTCCCGAATTTGCACAGTGTAGAGAAGTGTTTTTGCGCATAGGCTGGGGGGCATTTCTGTCTAGCTTGCAGGGCCATGATGATGACCTCTCTATGTAATTTGCAGTTGGTTTCGATGGTAAGACATCACATGTAGGGTCTCTCACCTTTGAAGTCATAGAAGATTCCATTGCTGCTACAACAAAGCTCCCAAGAATGGGAGATAGATGGTTCAAAAACCATCAATTTCCACACTCAAGTTACAATAGGGTGTTTAAGCCTGAATTCAAGAGCATTTCAAGAGAAACAGGTTATGCTAAGGAGTGGATAAAGGAAGAATTGGTCAATCCCCTCATCTTCATCACAAGGTTAATTACATGTGAAGGTAGATACTCTACTTTCAAATCTTGTCATTTTAGATTGTTGGCTCATTTTCTGTTCAACAAACCCTTGAACTTCCCCTTCTATTTTCTCAAAAGCTTGGAGAATATGTCCTCTCAAGTGAGGAAAAATGTGACTAACCCCCAAAATAGTCTCTTCCACCATAGTTTGATCAAACTCCTCATTCTTACCAAACTAGAGAAATAGGGGAAAAATTGGGATGCCTTTATCTACCAATTTACAAAGCCTCACTTGATAGTTAAGACTGGAAGAAATCCACTTAGCCTAAAAAATATCTCTCCATCCAAGCCTCGCTCTCCAACCCCAAACTCCCTTGCACAAACCCTCTCTTTGTCGAAACAATACCAAAAGATTGTTGATATCCCTACTTCTTCATCGGGTAAAAAGACCAAGAGAAAAGACCATGATCTAAAAATAGGGGGCTGACTTGTTTTTTTATGCAAGCACCCTCTACTCCATTAAAATAAACTTCAGGACCTTGCTCAATGTTATATTTGTGAAAGAGGATTTATGTGTCAAGTTTAGGATTTTCTTATGTGTTTATGTGTGAGGTTCTTTAAAAGGTTAAATGTTGTTTAAAGAAATAAAACAACAACATAACATGCAGAAAAATATAACTAGCAACTCACAACAATAAGAACATGATAAAGGAGTTCACCCCCAACTGGGGTACATCTCCTTGAGCCTCCATCAATGGACTAGGCTCTCTGGGATTATTTTGTCAAAGATTCTTTTACAAGTTGCTTCTCAACTCCAATGGATTTAATTACTATACCATTGGGTTCAGAATACATAAAAACCCCAAAAATGACTAATAGAACTCTGAAAATGTACCATGTCTCATCCATGCATGACCTCTTCCACTGGTGGCCTTGAGCTTCCCTGAGCTTCCTTGTGGAAAAAACACCTGTAAAAGTCCTCAAATTGATTTGAAACATATCCCAATGTGTTCAGAGCATAACAGTTAGTCAAAAATGACTATTCAATCACAACAAATAGACTTAGGCTCATTTGAGCATGGCCTCCTTCAATGGTGGCCCTAAGATCCCTAGAGCTCCTGAAACTTCAAGGTAAAAAAACCTGAAAAATAAGTCTCCAAATGGCTTTGAAATTTTTTCCAATGGATTCATAACTTCCAAAAACCCCTATCTGGGATTTTTTGACACCTCATTTGGCCAAAAGATGAAGAAGTTAGGCCTCTTTCCATTTTCCTCCTTCAAGCTTGTTGTCTCTGGTTCGCCAAAACGCACCTCCGTGTGAGTAACCTGGCTTCTAGGCATTTCCCATGCCTAAACCCAGCACTGTGACCATTTCCACAAAACGCACCTTACTGTATCATCGTTAGAGAACTCAGCCCCCAAAACACGGAGGTGCTTGGACGTGTGGGTTCCCATGTGTCCACACCCCACACCTAAAATTCGGGCACCCGTTAGCAACGGTCTGAAGTGTGCCAAGTGTCGCACAATTGGAGGAGTACCATTTGGTTTAAAAATACCATGCAATAGTATGTGGATTTGGGTCACATGGTAACGCACCTATGACCGAGGGCTGGGGATAAGCCCCAGCCCGGATCCTCGCTCCAAATAAAACATAGCACAAATTTAAATATAAGTTAAACCGTTTATGGTTAAGAACCAAATGGTGGGTGCGATAGCAACCCATCCCTTGTCAAATATTTGTGCCTATGGAGGAGGTCTAGGGTTCAAACCCCACAGACTCCATATAATTTTTTCCATAAACCAAAACATGGTGCCACGTGGAAACCCATGTCTGGGCCACGTGGCACCACCCTATTTGACAAAAGGATGCCACGTGTCTCAAATATATCCGTCCACGTGTCTCACATGCATTCACCCATGTGTCTGCCAAAACTACCAAATCATCACTGACACATCAGCACTTTCCATGTCATCTGCCACGTGTGATTCGTACCCCTGCCACGTCATCCTGTACGGACTATATAGTCAGCATTTTTTTGCCTGTTTGGCAAATCGAACAAAACACGATATCTCACTCATCCAATGTCTGTTTGATCCTGTTCAAAGTGCGTTGGGTTCATGACGACGAGGCCTATGCACCCATTCATTTTGAAGTGATTATGAACACTTTCTTTTTTGGGCTAAAATTTGACCCCTGGTGCAGATTCTGATCAAACCAAAAGAAGTCCATTGTTGACCCCCCAATTCCTTCACTCTCTCTTGATCCTACACCTAAAAATCTTCAAGAATTAATGCAACAAGACTTTCCCATCATTCCTACAAACAAGAGGGGAGCCAATCGATTTGGAAAGAGTACCTGAAACACAAGAATCAAGCCTTATGCAAAACCTCCACCTGCTTCGGATCCCATACAAGTGTCCTCCAACCTTGAGAGCCCTCATAAGAAACCTAGGGAAGTTTCTGTGGATGGATTAGAGCCACTGAGGAAAAAAAAATTAGAACCTACCTCACCTTACCGATCTTCCATCATTCCTACTTCACCCATGCCCAATCTAGATCCTAAAACTGATAGATTTTCCACAAGAGGCACAAGGCTAACTCTACATAGCAAGAAGCAGAGGCTTCCAAAGCTGATCCTCCTCAGCAAGCCTAGTCACGAGGGGTAACTTCTTTTTGTTTGCAGTGGGGCCTGCAAAATCGTAAGTGTGGGGGTAATGTTGGGCCCGAGATATGATCACTTTCATGACGATTATTATACACTTTTGCCACATGTACATATGTTTTTTTCATACTTTAAAGGAGATTTTTGAAGAATTTCATAATAAAATGGTATGGTTGCCATAAGGTACATGTAATTCATGTTTAATTATTGTATCAAGTATAATTCACCATGTTTTATGATTTCCAAGAGCTAATTCACGTTTTTTGGTGTTACAGGGGAAAAACGCACTATGTTTCTAGTTCTGGCACTTGATCCGACACTTGATCTGACACTCGTTCTGACACTATGTCCAACACTCCGTATTCCACAGAAATGGAAGGCAAATTGGCAGTTATAGCATTGGCGGCCAGTGTTGGGAGAATCGGGAACATGGGTTTTGTTTTTCCTTATCCCCTCCAGCTATTGAACTCTACACAACTCAGTTTCAGTTGTCCAAAGAGGGAGATTATTGGCTTGCTCCATTTTATCAGTTAGGGCATCATTTATTGTAATTTGCCGAAATTAGAAGTGGTTCGACCCTCTTGTGGTTGACCACTTGGGTTGTAAGATTATAAATACTGCTAGGATGGTCATAAGATTGTTAAGCAGGTAGAAGAGCCATTAGATTAGAGACAAATTCGTTTTTTTCTATTTTAGTATTTTACATTGCCAGAATTGTGCCAAAACTGCGCTTTCAAGATTTCATGGTGAATTCACCTTGTTAAGTTCGTGGTGTGCTTGTAGGAGGTAGCCACGACTTGCTGGGGGGCCCACCAGCAGTCTGGTGATTGGTCTTATGTTTGTTTATGCAATTCCTAATTTAATTACTCTTTCTTATTTCCTGTACATGTATATTTTTATTTAGTTAATTAATTTGTTGTAGTTTAATTGTCTTGCTTTTATTTTGTAGGTTAGATGATGATATGTGTTAGCATGTATTGATTTCCAAGATTAGGAATAGACTTGCAAGTCTTTATACTAACCCTGTGTGCAATTAGAAAGTCTCCCTCTCTCTATACTAACCCTGTGTGCAATTAGAAAGTCTTTCTCTCTTAATACTAACCCCATATGCAGTTAGATTATGCTTTCTTTTATGATTTTATGGTTAAGTTTAAAACAGATTTTTAATTAGATAGAACAAAGTTTTTAATTTGGATTTTATTTTGACAAGGATTGATGGATGGATAGATTTAATTCCAATTTTTAGTTACAACTTGCTTACTTCAGTTTTATATAGATTTAATTTAATTAGTTGTTGGTTAATATAGGTTGTTAATTTACTTTTTAATATCAGTTTTTAATTTATGTTTTTAGTCATTTCTTTATTGTAGTTTGAATGATTAGAGTAGACATAGCATAGTTTTCTTTTACGCAATTTCCTTTCCTAGAATTAAAATAAAATTACATTTCTTAGTTAAATAATGATGATCTCGTTATGTTGTTGATGGTTTATACATGAATATGCAGGGTATTTAACATTATTTTTATCATGCCTAAGTTTTCATTGGATTGTTTACTCCACCCCTTTCATTTTTCCATTGAGATTAGTGTTGATCTTATACCATTGGAATTGTCCTTTGTTGTCAAGTGTCATCAAGATATTATCCAACACCGAAGACATTCACACAACCACCAACATTATATTTGAATTGTCATAGGTGAAAAGAATAGTTTTCCTACTTTCATAGATATAGTTTCTTGCTTTCATAGCTTAGAAAATAGTTTTATTGTTGTTGTAGGATAGATAGACTTTGCTTTGATAGATAGTAGTTTGCTTATCATAGATTAAGAATTAGTTGTTAGTCTTTCTTGCTTTCAATAG
>ML793893.1:18548-29315 GCA_009831015.1 Picea engelmannii
GGTTGGTGCATGGTTGATGCACTTGTTTATGGTACAGGTTGATGCATGGTTGATGCATGGTTCAGATTTATTGGTACAGGTTTACATCGATATATCTCACAGTGATAGTGTGATAGTGGTTCCATCATTCTACTTCTACTTTAGGGTGGCATAACGGGGGAAGGACAGGTGGTTGTAGTCACCTTCCGATTGTAGCCAGAGAACATTGGGGGTTGTAGCCTCCTTCTGGTTGTAGCCAGAGATTTGGGGACTTGGAGCTTCCCTTAGGTTGTAGCCTGAGAAACTAGGGGGTTGGAGCCTCCTTCCAGTTGCAACTGGAAAAAAAAGGAAGTTGGTGCTTCCAATGAATGTAATTCTTCAAGACATATAAGAAAAAACATTCCGTGGTTTTCTCCGATTTGGGTTTCCACGTAAAACATTAGTGTACTGTGTATGTGTGTGATTGTTTATTTATTACTGCTCATTATTGGATAATAATTCTACATTGATATAACATTTGAAGAAAAATGATTATAATTATGTTATTACTGATTCACCCCCCCTCTCATTAATCCAACAGTTGAGTGTCCCAGAGTAATGCAGTATTGACTGCAAAAAATCTATGAGTTTTTTGGATCTGAAAGCTGCTGCATTTTCAACTATAATTTTTCTGGGGCATCCAAAATGAGACAAGATATTAGTTTCTAAAAACTTGATGATAACAGAGTCAGTATTTTGCCTGCATAGCACAACCTTGATCCACTTGGTGAAGTAGTCTATGGCCGTGAGGATCCACTTGTGTTGGCCAGAGGAGGATGGATGTATTTCTCCAATAAAGTCTAAACCCCACTGTTGGAAAGGAGCTTCCACTGATATAGGTTTCATGGGGAGTGGAAGAAGCTTCCTTTTACCTTAAAAAATTTGGCACTTGTGGGAAGAAGTAACTTTCAGATGAACGTCAGCAAACAAAGTAGGCCAGTAAAAGCTAGCTCTTAGAATCTTGTTAGCTGTGGCCTTCCAGCTCAGGTTCCCACCACAGTCTCCTACATGAAAATATTGAATAACTTTGTCAGCTTCGTCTTTTAATAGGCAATTAAGCAAGATACCAACAGGGTCTTTCCAGTAAAGGTTACCTTCTAGAATACAAAATTTCAATGCTTTCAATTTAATAAATCTGGCTTTGGTCTTGGTCAAACCAGGAGGAGCTTGTAAATTATGAAGTACAAAAATGAGATCTACGTACCATGGGGAGTTTAAGAATACCACTTTTACATTTGGAGTCGCCTGCTCTTCCTGCTCGTCAACTGCAACCAAAAAATTAATGTCTAGTGCATGGAAATTAGATTCAGCGATTAGTTTAGCTAGACTCTGTCCTTTGAAAAATTTAGTAGGTCTTATTTCAATGTCATATTCCAGAATAACGAAAATCCATTTTCCTCTCCTACCATCTGGATTATCCTGAGTCAGGATATCTTTTACCACTACGTTTGGGACATAAGCAATTGTGTGGGAATGGAGAATATAAACTCTAAAATCCTTTATGGCTTTCATCAGAGAAAAATCTTGTTTCTCCATTATGTTATAGTTCAAAGCAACATATCTCAAAGATTTTATGAAAAATGCTATGGGTTGTTCGTACCCTTCACTATTTTTCTACAGTAGCACTACTATGATGGTGTGCTCAGAGGCGAAGGAGAAAAGGTAAATTTCTTTGGTGTAGTATGGACTGATCAAAACTGGAGCTCGTGTGAGTGCATGTTTCACCTGTCCAAATGACTGTTTGGACTCGGTGTTCCATCTTATTTTGGTGTCCTTTTTCAACTTATTTGTGATGTTCCTAAGACGTTTGGCTAAGTTGGGTATGAGCCTTCTCAGGAAGTTTATTTTTCCAATGAATGATTGTAACTCTTTGATGTTTCTAGGGTGTTCCACTTTCTGGATAGCTTCTATTCTGTTGGGGTCTATTTTAATTCCATCTTTAGAGATTATGTGTCCCAACAACTTGCCTTCCTCTAAACCGAAAAGGGTCTTTTTGGGATTCAATGAAATCCTGAATTTTCTGTACTTCTCAAACACTCGTCTGAGATGTTGTAAATGTTCCTCGTCAGATTTGGAGTAGACAGTCACATCATCCAGATATATGACTATAAATCTCCCAAGCTCGTCTACAAAAGCAATATCCATTGCTCTTTGAAAAGTGGCACCAGCGTTCATCAGACCAAAGGGCATTTTCACATACATGAAAGTTCCCCATGGTGTAGTGAATGTTGTCTTCTCTTGATCTTCTGGGTGGACAAGGACTTGGTTGTAGCCCAAGAAAATGTCTAGTAAGGAGATCCTACTGACCCCAACTACCTTTTGTAAAATGTGGTCCATTTTGGGAAAAGGGTAATTGCCTTTGAGGGAGACTTTGTTCAGATTTCTGAAATCTATGCAAAGTCTGATCTCGCTAGTTTTCTTCCTGGTAGGAACTAGGTTAGAAACCCATTTAGAAAATCTTAAGGGGACTATAATTTTTGCATCATACATCTTTTTTATTTATTTCTCTATCAGGGGAAGCAACTTGGGATTGATTCTCCTAAGTTTCTGCCTGAACGTTTTGTGTTCTTATTTTATCAGGATCCGATGTTGTATGATGCTTGTGTCATAAGATTTTAATTCCTCATAACCCCAAGAGAACACATCTACATATTCCTTAAACAGTTCAATGTATTTGTGTTTTTGCTCGGGGGGTTAGGGATTTGGAAAGTTTTATTATCTTAGGTTTTTCTTCTGTTCCTATGTTGCAGTCTTCGACCTCTTTACCACTAGCTTCAATTTTCGGTTTTTTGGCTACATCGTTAAAATCAAACAAGTATTATAGCGGAACTAGACCTCTAGGTAACACATTATTTTTCAATTGTAGAATACTAGAATCTATCTCATTTTCATTCAATTCATCATCATCTACTTTATTTTCATTCAACTCTTCGGAATCTACTTTATTTACACTACCATTTTCAGAAACAGATTTATTTACATCATCATCATCATTCTCTAAATCTATATTTGTACATTCAAACTCATTCTTACACTGTAGGAAGTCTTCAATTTGATCGTCATTCCCGAATACTTGCCAGTATCTGATGTTGTTTGGAACGGTTGGTCTACACTTCACTTCCACTGTGTATTTGCAAGTGGGATGGAAGGGTATTTTGCAAGTATCTTCTGACGTAGCCAACCCGTCTGCTAATATGTTTTGTCCCCTGGGCATTACCTGCAAATCGATTTCAGTAAAACATTGAAAAGCATCCAAAGCAACATTTCTATAAGCTCTAAGTCTGGGATGTTTAGCTGCATACTCACCTTTAATCTCCTTAATAATCAATTCATAATCACCTCTTACCATGATCTGTTTGGCACCAACCTTCTTCAGTAGTTTCAGATCGAGCATCAAAGCTTTGTACTTAGCTATGTTGTTAGTGCATTGGAAATTTAGTTTGTAAGAGTGTCTCTCTGAATACCTCGATCTGTGATTATGCAACCAAACTCCATCTCCAACTCCCTCTTTACTCACTGCTCCATCGAAATCCATGCTCCAAAAATATGCTGGTAGTTCCTCACTTTCCTCAATTGTAGTACTTCTTACCTCAACAATCTCTTTATCTTCTTTCTGATCAGATGTGTCATCTTCCAGCTGAGAGATTTGTTCATCCAAGTCACCATCATCGTACATAATGAAATAATCTAGGTCAGAGTGTGCAGAGTACAGTGGGTAGTTGTGTGGATTTTCTTGGCTCCTGACCATATACTTAATCAATGTTTTTCTCTATAGTCTTATCCATTGTCCAAATACCGGGATGGTGGCATAGGACATATCTAGTTGGAGGGTTCCTTTCAACTTATCTCCCAAAGATCTTGATAGCAACATACCGTATTTTGGGGGAATGTTCGCGACCATAATATCCATCACCATACTTTTCGCTGGGATTTGAACCAAGGTGATGCATAAGTCTTTAATAAACCCTATACATTTAACCTTGCTAGAGTCAAAAGAATGCAAATACTTGTAGGGTTTGGTGACCTCGAGTCCCAGTTTTTCCATCACTTCTTTGGGCATCATGTTGTGTGAGGCACATGAATCCAGCATGGAGTTGTGTAAGATCAAATCGTGGATGTTTAGGCTGATGTAGAAAGGGGAAACAACACCATTATCAGTTTGAACATCAACTTTGGGGTCAAAAATGAGCTTAGGTTGATCATCTGCAAGATTTACCGTGTCCAGTTGATTTGTTGACCCGACATTCAAGGCTTTCATACCTATCTTTGGCTCGATGCTCAAGGATTTAATTATGTGTGACCTGTAAGTGTTCTTGCTCATCAGCTCGAACGAGGGGATGGGAATCTTCAATTTAGCTAGTTCCCCCTCAAGGCTGAAAGTAGTGGAAGCTTTGCTTGAGCTCCGCACTTCTGGTTTATCCATTGTATTCCTATGGGAAGAAACATTGGGTTGACTAGTTGACGAAACTTCAGTCTGATTGGCTCTCTAAAAAAATTTGGGAGATCTTTTTGCAGAAGATTCAGCGTTATTTCTCTCAGGGACTTTATTGGGAGAAATTTCTGAGGTTTTCTTGATCTCAATGGTCTTCTTTGCTTCGGTGGCCTTCTTTGTTTCAGTAACCTTCTTTGGAGGGTTGTCATTTTCCTTCTTTCTTCTCAGGTTATACTGCCTGTGTACCTCCATTATAGCATTTTCAAAGGCATGTTGTTCCATCTCCTTTGCTTCCTCATTTACCTCTGTTTGTGAAAGGAGGAAGAGCTCGTTCTCTTCTTGAGTAAGAAAAATGGATTCATCATCATGAACACCCATAAGGTATATATGAGTATCTTCCAATTCTTTGATTATCCACTCACCTTCATCAACATAATTTTCCTGGAGGGGTGGTCTAATTTGCTAATCAACCCCCCTATGTTCTCTTTGATCCCTAGGATCTCTCTATCGAACCTGGGGTAGATTTCTTCTGAAGTTTGGGTTTTGAATTTGAGGAGTAGCTTGGTTCTCCCTGGGTGGGTTTCTGTTAGTTAGAACAAGCCTCTCCAGAATTCTCTCCATAGCTTTGGCTAGGGAATCTAGTTTGGCGTCTGAAGAGGAAGTGCAAGGCTCTTCCTTAATCACGACCCTCCTTTATGTTCTCTACCTGGCTCTTTTGGCTAAAAGATTTGCTTCTATGCTTACGACACTTTTTTGCATGTCTTCCAGAGTATCAGAATTCCTTTCCCTCAGCTGATACGACATGTCAATGTCGAATCCATCCGAAAATTTTATCAATGCCAAACCTTGAGGTGGTTTAATGTAAGCTAGAATTTCATTATATAGATTGTTGAAATGAGTGCAGTAATCCTGCACTGTCTCTCCTTGGTTCCTTCTAATATTCTCATATTCTGACAAGATCTGGAGAGGATTTTTCTTTACCTCCCATCTGTCAAAAAAACTTCGATGGAAAGCAGCAATGTCAGCTATGGAAGCAACACGTAAGGTTTTGAACCACCTTTTGACTTCTCCAGTCAAACTCTATGCAAATAATATCATCTGCACATCAGCGTCATCTACTTCCTGCAAATCAAAATAATAATTCATTTTGTCAACATGTTGTTGTGCATTCAGAGGACCAATACTATCAAATTGATGGAGTCTGGTTTGATAATCCTGAGGCATGGCATGTAAAGGATAAACCAACACCAATGGAGTGTATCTTGCTTCCATAATTGGTGGAGGAGACTGGACAACAACCTGTGTGATTGGAGGAGAGGTGACAGAAGTTGTGGAGGATGAAGGGATGGGAGGAGCTAAATGAACTGGTTTAGGTTTAACAGAAGCTACAACAATAGTCAAGGCAGAGAGTTTGACTGATTATTGAAAGTGGGCTTGGTCTAAGGCTTGATCAAGATTCACAAATAAATCTTCTAGCTTGTCAAATTCTTGAAGAAATCGTTGATCAATGTCAGCTTTGGGATAAAGTATTTTAGGGGTCCTGGGTTGTAGGACGGTTTGATCTAAAACTGTTTCACTTACAAAGCTATCGGATTTTTTTTCTAAAAAGGCTTTGTTCGAAAGATATGTCAAAATCAAGATCCTGAAGGGTAGCCAACTTCTCAGGGAGAGAGGGGGACCTAAGAAGAGGACTGTGATTCCCAGAACCCTCTACAACATTTTTCTTTCTGAGTAATTTTTCGGGATTGTCTATTGCTGTTGCAAGTTCTAGATCTGGATGAGATCTAGTGAAAACTCATTTGGGAGCCAGAATTTCAATTTTTATTTTATTTTTTAGAAATTTCAAACTAATTATATACAACTTTAACAACCTCTGAACATTATCTCTTTATGAGTTTAGATCTTGTGATTAGTTCAGAAATACAGTTTCTTTGTCTAGGGAAAATAAATCAAGGGATGGAAAGTTTGTTCAGTTCCCCAGTATGTCCGCCACTATGTTATTGCTATGTAAATTCCCAGAGGTTGTCAGGGTGTAGAAGAAAATTACTAGAGGTAACTTTATCCAACCGCTTCGAAACTGGGATCCAACCCTTCCAGTTTCAGAGAGGGATCTCTCTGTAAGATTTAACTTTGTTTTAGGTTTTAGATATTAGGCTAGTTAAATAAATGAGACTGTGTTGTTTGTTTTTATAAAATGGTTGAAATATGGTTTACGCAATCCATTGGGCTATGGGGTCTGTTTTGTAAAGTTAGAGATCTACGAACATATTTTATAAGGTGTTTTCATAGGGTGGGATAATGCAACTGTTAGATCCTTTAGAATAAAATGATGGATAGCAGAAAAAGAGATAATCAACTAAGATATAAAAGCATTTAAGAATTTCTCTATCATAACATCAAAAGATAAACACTTAGATCTTTAAAATCCAGATACAGAGTATACAAAGATAAATTCTGCAACTTTAACTCCTTTTGAAATATTAGATATAGACAACATAAATGATTACGAAGATAGAAAAACCATTCAACGAGTAGGAGAAAACATCACCAACAGTTAACATGTAGGAATCCTGTGAAATGTCCCTTTTATTACTGGTAAAACTCTTCAAAAATATTACAGTGCTTACAACTTCCTTGGGCGTAAAGATCAACCCTCAGTACTTCGAAATTTGAAGTATATATAGAAAACATTACAATTGGTCCTATCATTAATGATCAGGATGTGACAGAATCCAAAACTAACTAACTAGATAACAAAATACATAAATGTAGGAACTGCTAATGATATGTCGAATTCTTTGTGTTGATTTGGGGGAAGTTGTTGGCGAGTCATCAACTTGACTTTGACTGTCCTGTATGATGACTTGTACATCCACCTCATCTTTACTCGATCAATTCACACAACTCTTCCCATCTTTGTTGATTGGGGATAGTGACTTTTAGTATCCTGCTGTAGATTTCATCCATCTCGGTATATTTGGCAAAAGTCAGCTTGGTGACAAAAATGTAGTTGATCTTGTGTTGGATATTGAGATCCAACTATAACGTCTCTAGGAATGTCTTGCCTATTATAGTTCGTTGTATCCCTGAAAAATTTGGAACTATATTTTTCCACCATGAAAATCTTTTGCTTGTAGTCGGAAAGTGTCATCAGTTTGTCATTCAAAACCACTAAACTAGGAAGGCCTTTCTTCTGCAAGGCATCAATCTTGCTGAAGAATCTATGAACTCCTACATCCATGATTTGGACTTTCTCCTCTAGATGCAACATCAGTCCTCTCTTGGTCAGAACTCTTTTGACTTCGAGGATAGTCTCCATCCTATCCTCAATATTCAGGTTTTCCAGCTCTTCTTTAGTTTTTGAATTAAAAAAACCTGATGATTTCATTTGCCTCTGTAGGCATTTCTCCCAGCTCTCCCTTTATCATGTCAATAGCCTGCCTGCTCCTCAACACCAGTTCGTTTTGTTCAAACATGATTTTCACCATGGGCCAGATTTCATTTATGGATTTGGATATATCCATCCAAATGTTCTCTTTGGCTTCTACTAATGTCTTACCCACAATTGTTTTCTTTTGAAGCTATTGTATCTCCTGTCTCATCTTTTTTGATGTGTGTTTCTCAGTGTTATAGTTGGTTTGGAAAGAAGATTTAAGTTTTTGGAGATTCTCAATCTCCTACTACAATTTTTTAATTTCTGCTCCTTGTAAAGTCATTTCCTCCATCAACTTTTCTAGAGTTTTTGATGTTTCTACAACTATCACTAGGGTTGCTGATGGAATTTCTGTTGTAACAGTTGTTGATGTTGTACTAACCCTTGTGAGGGGAATTTCATTCATTGGAATGACTCCCATAGGTGTTTCTTGTTCCTTCTCCTCTACCAACCTTTCCAGCTCTGCCTCCATCTCTTTTATTTGTTCATTTTGTTCCATGATCAACTTTAGCATCTCCTCCTTCTCATTTTTTGTCTCATCCATATCTTTGGCCTGTGATTCTTCTATAGTTGGTAGTTTTAGTTTCTTTCTCAGAGATTCTATACCAGCATTCTTTTTCTTGAGCATCTCCTCAACTGCTTTCACATTTGAGGGGTCATAACCAATTTTGAGCACCAATTATTCTAAAGACTTAATCCTATTATCCTTTGCAAAAGATGACACCTTCTCCAGTTTCAATTGAGTTTGAACATTGCTCAGAGAAACCTGTAATTTTGCAGCAGTAGTGGAAGCATTGGCCAATGTTGAGAAAACCATCTCTCCAGTTTGCCTGTGCAGATCCATCTGGTCAGCTGGATGTACGACCTTAGCATCAAATTCAAGTGGGGATCTTTTGTATTCAGTGATTTCCTTTGGATGAGGTACTTGTGCCTGCAGAAAGGCCATGTACATTTTCCCCTTCTCTATGTCGAAAGAAGAGAGTAACCTATGCGGTGTTGTTGATGTCTGCTTCCAGAATTGAGCATAAGTGTTGCTGGCCAGCCTCTCATTTTTCTTCTTAATCATATCATGTTTCTCAAAAATACTCATCTTTGTAGCTCCTTGATTTGGCTGGTTGATTAGCGAGGTGTCGGTCTGCTGATTGTTGGAGAAAAGTGATGAATGATCACCCTCGACCACTATGGTAGAATGGGTCTCTCCCTCTCAAGACCTGGCAGTTGTGTGACTGATCCTAGGCCTTTTTGTGTAGACCTGGAACTCTTCCGATGACACTTCAATGATTGAAGCTGAGGCATCCTTCCAAAGTCTTTTCTCCTTGCGTACCTGTGGTGTAGTGGTTGGTGAGATGACAGCTGGAGGAGGCTGTGGTTCTGTGTCTTCTAGAGTGTTGGCCTTCCACTCTGTTTGATTCATATATTTCTCGATCTTTGGTTTGGGCACATGAGCATATGGGGAACTTTTATTCTTGAATCTCATTTATGCTATAATCCCACATGGATCATAGTGCCAAGGGAAACTGATGTGAAATTTTATTTCCTTGAGTAATTTGTTTGCTTCTTCCCCGACAACTCGACTGCTACAAATAAAGGATCATATATGCCCTTTAATTCTCAGCTGTTGTTTCTTCTTCAAAGATACAAAATGTATATCATCTGAATTGATCATTTTCCTGATGTACTCCATATTCTAATAGGCAAGTATTTGGGTAGCTTGTAGGGAGATAACTCACAACCATATACTCTGATATCTGTGTAATTCTGATATAGATACCAATCTCCCATTTTGGAGAGGTCCAAGAGATGTAAAATTCTTTGGATCTCTTCATTTATCCTCTGCTCTTTCCTGTTGCTGAGCACGCTTACCACTGGCTGGTAAAATTGCTCTATGAATTGCTTAAAATTGAACTCTGTTGAGTTCCTTTTCAGTAATGAAGTCCAAAAGGTGACAGGTTGTGGCTTACCATCCTGGTCCAGCTTCTACATGGGGAAAGGGAACTTGTCTACTTGATAAAACAAGAACGTGTATGCCAGTACTGAAGAGTACCAGAACATGACTTCTGTGGGAAATTTGAACAACTGATCGTGAATATTGTCAGCCAGGAAGACGGTGTAATTGAAATGGACTGTGGGGTTTCCCTCGATAGAAAATATGGACAGGTAACCAAAAATTGGCTCATCCACCCATTCATCTGAGTAATATCCAAGTAGGCTGCAGAGGGTGGAAATTATTTGATTTCCTTTCACCGAGAAAATCGATGATCGATAGGGCGGATTGGTCTTGGGTATTGGGGCGTTCTCAGGGAGGAATATTTTGAAGATATGTTCTCTCTGCGGAAAGGAAAAATTCTGATACATGTCGCTCAAAACCTCAAGAGTTAATGGAGAGAAGGGTTTAGCTCTGGTTATTTGCAACATCTGGTCAATGGCTTCGGATGTGACAACGAACAGGGTCTCCCCAGAGGATGATACGATAGTTCTATGGTCGGGAAGGTAGTGTGCTTGGCATTTGAGGGCGAATTCCAGGAAATGGTGAATTTGGGAAAACATGTACTGTGGGAGATTGGACTCCCAGAGTCCAATCTCGTCACTTCGGTCTAGGAAAATGTCTCTAAGCCATGAATATAACTCAGCGAAATCAAAATCACATATGGGATCCGAGATGAAATAGTCTTTTTCGGCCAGGGGAATCCAGTCAAGATCGACGAGAGGCGGTAGGAAAGGATTTTCCTCGATTGCTGACTGTTTAGACTTTAGCACCATTACTTCGACATGTACCTACAATTTGAAACAAAAACATTAGCGGGTAAGGGCTATGGCTAGGTCACTGACTGAAATGGTGAGTACAATGAGCTTTTTGGTGTGCGGGGAGTGTGAGCAGTGCGAA
>ML793893.1:89785-109314 GCA_009831015.1 Picea engelmannii
ATCTTGTACTTGAACATTTAAGTGGGGTAAAAGGAGGTTGCCCCCTCGAAGAGGCTTATTATCTGATATTATCTCTTCTTCAAGGCGTTGAGTACTTTTCTTGAGGTTTTTCTATGCTATATTGATGTTTGGTTCTTAACACTATTACACATATACATTCAAGTTTTATATGTAATCATTTTTCCATAGCTTTAGGACTTATCCATATTTTTTCATTTTGTTTTGAGCTAGCTCCCATATCATTTTATTATCTTTTGCATAAATCATGTATAGATTATTAATCAACGTTATAACATAACATAACATAGCACCTGTAAAACAACATAATCCTCATACCCATAGCATTGCCTTGTATTGCAAGTGAGTATCAACAACATTTAGCAACAATGCATCAACCAACCATTTGTCATATCAAATGAAACCAAGAATGCGTCATCAACTGTATAGGATTGTGTAGGAAACCTCATAACAACATCAACATATAAGCGTAACACATCTATCTTTGCACCTCTAGTCTACAAGGAGGTCACACCTACTAGTTAAATATTATTATCATAAATAAATAATAGAGCTTAGCAATCCTTTGTGGGCAGAATTCATCATTGTGATTTTAATCGTCAACAACTCCCTCTGGATATATGTGCACATGTCCATGCTGGAACATTACTCCATATCCCTCATCCTCCAAAGCCGATACTGAGAGAAAGATTACCTTCAACTCTGGAACAAACAACATCTGTGCCACCTTCAGATATCCTCTCGACTCTAGTTGGATTCTCACACATCTAACCCCCTTCACTACATGTATGGCACTACTTGTATTGTACTAGACCCACAACCCACATGACAGCCTGCGTCTATCTCTAAAACACTAAGGAACAAATACTTTATTCCTATCATATGGTGAGATGAGCCATTGTCCACAACCCATGCTCCAATGTCCCCAAAATCAAAATTTTGACTTCTCGGTCTTACTGCATGTTGCACGAGACCGCTGCCAGCTACCCGAATTTGTTTTCCAGTGCTCGGGGCTGCTCGCAGCCTCCTGCTGCTGCCTGGGTCGTTTTTTGAGATGCCCAAAGCCTTTATGGGCAATGATCAACATCTCAACCTGTTGTCCAAGCTGTCTGGCCGCTGCCTCGGGATTATGTTAATTTCATGGGGCACCTTCCTACTGCCCTACTACCCAGCCGTCAAAATATTCACCTCCATTGCCCCTACATTGTCACTTAGCATTTATCTCTCCACCATCGGCCTGAAGCTCCAAATGGCATCTTGCTCTCTCTCTCGCGACCGTATCTTTTTCAGCTCCGCGCGGGATCTACTCCTCATCCAATGGGTAGCTGCCAACGACTACAATGGGTAGCTCAGCCTGCGTGACCAGGGCACCCTTCTACAGTTGTTCATCTCTCGGTATTTACTCAACTGATAGCTTACTTTTCCCGCGACATGATCCTTCACCAGTCAGTAGTCTCTTTAATCGACGACTACGATGCTCTACACCTACGCTATTACTCGACGCCTCTTCTAATGTCGACGCTCAGCTTCCACGCTCGTCATATTTCTTTTGTTGCATCTGCCACGAAATGATCCATAGTTTGGCCACAATTCATGATCCACAGCATCACACCTTCGGATCCTCTGCAGCTGGCATGTTTACAAATCGACGACCAATCTCTTCTCCACGACCACAACCCGAATGATATGCCTACAGTCATGCAATTGTACGAGATACAACCCATACAACAGTGGCTGTATGCTTTACGACTACTGTAAAGCCTTCTCTTTTTTAATTTTGAGTTTTACCCCTCAGCTTATAATTTTTTTTTTACATGGATTTTACATTTACCCACAACTAACCCCGTAACCTGCTAAAATTTCCCGCAGATTTGCAATAATTTTCTTCTTGTTATAATATCATCCTGTGCAAACCTGGATTCTGTCAGATACGTGGCTCTGATACCATGTTAATTTCGCTAACCTAGCACCACGACAATTAACTCAGAAATAAAATTATTTTATTCATTCACTGCACAACTAGGTTTTAACCAAAATCTATGAAAGCATTAAATAAGAAACCCATCATACATTGCAAAAGATGTTCGGGTAAACACCCCTTGAAAAACCCTTGCGGGAAAACTAGATTTTCTTTTATTAATCTTGGGCACCCTTCCTGGGATAATGGCCCTTTAGATGATTACAAAGTAGCGATAGCCTACCCCACCTGACTACTATCTCCTTCGCTACCCCCTTGCACCTTTCCTTAGCCCTTCCCACTCACACTTGGATGAAATCTCTTCACCCGTTCAATGAGATATCCTCGCTCTCTCTCAGTGTGTGTCTCTCACTCCCCTTAGATCTGTTTTTATAATCCCTTAATGACCAAATCCCTAACCCTAAGATGTCAATGGTCAAGATTAGATCTTGTCTTCCCAAGATCGACGATTGTGACTTAATATCTCGTTGAGATGACTTAAATCAATTAAGTCACTCAAATTTATAAAAATGTTACTTTAGTCATTAAATAAAATCCACATTAACTTTTTAAATGCAATTATAAATTTAAAGATCTAGAGAGCGTCGCTCAGACACCTCCACATGCTAGGCATTGTTAATGCGGAAGTATCTTTCCGAGATAACCTGAAAACTAACAAAATATGACAACTTACAACAATATTTAAAGTTATAAGAGCATAAATAAAACAACCCTTGAAACAAGTTAAGCATGCAATAAACTAGGGATGAAAATGCAAGATAAACTAGGGTTTTGATAACAATTACTTGTTGAAAAGTGACTGACATATAAAAACCCTAAAGGATGCAAGATGTCCAGCCCTAAAGGGCTTAAAATCAAATCAACAATAGAATAAATGATGTCAAGATGCATCTCAAGGTTAAAGATGCCAATAAAAACCCTAGATGTCAATCTTAATGATAACTGAAAATTAAAGTAAATTGCCACAAACCCTAATCTAACCATATATCAACAAGAGCTAAGGTGAATTTAGGGTTTAAAACTTATTACAATGGAGAAATACCAGTATCGTTCAATCCTCTTGGGAATATGGAGTCAATATTATGAACTTTCTTGGAGATGAAGTTGAAAGAAGAACTTAAGGATAAAACCCTAGAGGATTCCACTACAAACGCTAGGTATCTATCCTTTAGAAAGGTAATTAGGGTAGTCCACTTCAAACCCTAAGGATCCATCCTATGTCTTTTGGCAACCTTTAGTAGATGAGATCAAGGTGGATCTTGGATTAAACGCTAGGGTAGTCCACTACAAACCCTAAAGAACTATCTTATATGAAAATAACTAGGGTAGTCCAATACAAACCCTAGTTAATTAGCCTATGTCCTTTAACAAGCTTTAAACAAATGATATCAAGGGAAGGTTGTCCACTACAAACTTTCCTAGGGTTTCAAGATAGAATTTATTCACGTGAAATACAAGGTAACATGCAATATCACCACTTTATAAACACATTTACACTTAACACATCCAAGAAATAAACCAACAAAGATTTAGAAAGAACACTTACTAGGTAAATCAAAGCTCATCCATGAAACTCTAACCACGAAAATCATCCATCAAACTTGAAAAGAATCCAAAGATCATCTCTCTAAGTGATAAAAATACGGAGCAAGAAAATAATCAAGAATATCAAGAACTCATAATATGCCAATTTGGGTCTTTTGGATGGATATTGGATGATGGTGGTTCGACAATGACACTTGGTTTATTTCTCATAGGATTTTATGGATACAGGATTCAGATGCCTTTCGAAACTTTTTTCTGTCAACTTGATTCTTGACATTTTTTTTTAGTGTGTCGATTTGTGTGAGTAGTTTGTGAACTTATTTGTTCACTTTATAGTCTTCATACTTTATAGGGATGATCTTCGGATCTAGTAGAGGTCGATTGTTCCTTATTCATTTGTGCTTGGTGCATTCAGGATTGTTAAACATTTTCATGATTTGGGATGTGTTGGACGTAGGCAATTCACTTCTCAGCAGGGTTTGCTCTCATCATTTTTTAGTTCACTTCAGTGAACACCTACATGTTGTCTAGCTCATTTGTTGCATAGTGAGTTTTCTAGACTTGGTTTCAACATCCATTTTTGGCAGGTTTTCAGGTAGATCTTCATCGACACTCATGATATTTCAGACCATGAGTTACATGTTGAAGACTTATCATCTCTTGCACTATTCCTTGTTGTTGAGATGATACATTTGTACATACTTAAGATTAAGGAGGGGTTCATTAGAAATATTGTATTACTCTTAATGTCCTAAAACACTTTATGTTTACTTGAGGATTTAGTTGATATACTTGGTAAATGTACATTTAGTAATGTGTATCGTTATTGGTGGTTACCTATTTATGCACTATATATATGTACATTATGTTAATGAAATGGTGCTCATATCCTTTTGCAAATTTGTATGGGAGTTATAGGGGTAACACTTGTATTGTTTTCTTACATTCTAATTGATTTTATTAGGAGTTATAAGGTGTTTCAAAAGTCATATGTAGTATTTTAAAAATTTATATTGTGGATGCAATTGGAGTAATAAGGATTATTATGAAGATTTTGAAAAAGGGAATCACCTTTTAATGGAGTATTAAGTGAGTGTTGTATGCTCACGAGAAGCACCAACATCATGCTACTTAATAAATTGATTTTTTTATCTCAAGCCCTAGACCTGCCTGAAATTGAATAAGGGGGTGTTAGGAGATTTGTATGTGTCATATTGACTTTTGGTGAGTTTTGTTTTCTCTTGTTCGCACACATCACATACACATACAATAACATAAAAAACATTTGTTTGCAAGAAAGGATATCAATTAAATGAAAACAAGGTCAAACAATAATATAAAAGTGTATAAGCAATCTCATCTCAAGAAGGCAAACAAACTACATCAACAACTTCTACCATAGGTACCCACTTGAAATTGAATAATGGGGTTCAAAACAGGTCATACAAGTTTGCAAAAGTTTTCTTGCATATTCCATTCACATCATAATGTCTAGGATTGAAGAATTTTTTTTCTCTACTACACAAATTAATCAACTATGTTTCTACATCTACAGTTTCAATAAACAAATGCACTCTCACTATTGTGCTTACATGCTTACAAGTCATGCAAAGAAAGGTTGATATGCTTAGAATTCACAACAAATTGTTATATGATGAATTGAGTCTCCTCTGGCATCGGCATTATGATTTCATACTTCTTCAACATAATCCATTGTTTGGATTACCTATTGACAGCGAACAAGAGGGCATTGAATATGTTTTATTTATGAATCAAATCAAGGACTTTGATGTAAATGTTAAATCAGATGAAGAGGAATTACATGGAGACACTAGGATAAGAGATGATGACACTAAGGTGAATAATGAACTTAATAAAAATGAGGATAAGTTGAATGAAGTACTTGAAAGGATAGATAAAGATGTGGATAAATTTGAGGATGCAACTAAAATTGTCAAGCCTTGGGAATAATTAGAGCTAAAAAGGAATCGATATGGCTTAGGACATGAAAAGGTTGATGATGACTATTAGCACATATGATGAAATCTAGTTTTCAGTGCCATCACACCATCAAGAAAATCTAAAGGATTGTTTTCAAAAGGAGGGTTTATCATTTTATATCTTCTTTTCCTTTAGTAAAGAAGGTGTTGTAGACTGGTTCATCTCGTTGCAAATTGTAACTGGCGTTGCAGACTGTTTCACTGCAAACTCTCTAAAGAGGTCAATGGTGGAAGATTAAAGGGTTGATAGGCTTGGTTATCTATAGTAGGGAGTGGGATTTGATGTCAGGTACTTGTTTCAAGTTTTACCTAAAATCCTATTGTCAAAACCATACTCGCTACAAACCCCAGTTGTTGCAAACTCCAAATTCACTACAAATTGTGCTACAAATCCTTTGTTTTACACATTTGCTAAAAACCAAGTTGACCTTGCTTTCACTCAAGTTTCAAAAACATCACCTCACTCAACATCATATTCCTCTCCTTACCTATGAAATTGCAAATCTTTTTGATGAAACCCTAGACTAAAAATTCGTTGCTGCAAATTGTCAATTTGTTGCAAACTGAGAAATTGCACTGCAAACCCTCTATTTTACACAGTCGCTGGGACATTTGTCTATTGGAGGTTTCTTTCAGTTTTAGTTTGTTATATTTACCTCTATTTCTCAGTTTCAGTCTCTTTCAGTTTATGCATTGTTTCTTTAAACACAAACCATTTTTCCAGCAAACCCTTATTCTTATAAATCAAGCAACAAAACCTAAATTGTCAAGTTTCCATCACTTACTCTGGTAGCAGTTGTTATCAGAGGGGGGTTTTGCTTTAGTTTTCATGGATTCTCACCAAAGGAATAAGTGCAACCATTAAAAGAGTAGATGTGCCACCTTTTGTTTTTGCAGCAATATATCAATTTTGCCATGGTTCCTTGTATATGTTGGTTCACAACTCTAAAGAACATTTTTGTCTTATTATGTTCATGATTTTGTTCACTTGTTTTTTTTGGGAGTCATCATGCATGTCTCAGAGATTATAAAAGGAATCAACATAGATTTGAAACTTATCTCCATGATTTTGACATCAATTGTAGTGATCAGAAAACAAAATGACACCTACATGAAACTTCGCAGCGCATCCTGCAGAGGCGTTGCAAACAACTAAATTGAAACAGTTTACAACAAATTAGTACACAACAGAATCGTATTTTCATCATAACTTTTAAATTTCAATATGGGTTATTCTAAAACATTTTGTGGAGATGAACATAATATCATTGACTTGTTGACCAAAAATCATCCTGACCCAATTCGTCATTTGGGAGAAAATTTAAAAACATCACCTACAGGAAGGTTTGCAGCGAATCTTGAAATTGCGCTGCAAATTCTAATAGTCTATTAAATCTGAGTTGTAGGAGGGTCGCCACGTATCTGAGGGGGTTCAAATGGTTTCCTAGGAGGTAGTTGGACATAAGGGAAATGTGTTCTATCACCATATCAAGTAGCATGACCTGTTTCAAAATACATTTATCACAATAGACAAGATAAAAAAAAATAGGAGCTGGGTGGATTTTTTGTCTCACCTTGTTGTAACAACTCCTAGAGAAAAGGGAATCCAATGCAACCACTTTGGATTCGACCTCTTTAGAGTAGGAAGGAATGGTACACTATATATATATAAGTTGTTTTGTTGATGAAAGGATTGATTTCATTATCCAAGAGATGGGAGATCTTGAGGAACAATTTAGCTACTTATTTGTAAGCGTGAAGGCCTGTTTGTAATCACTTTTTATGCCATTAAAGATTCATGAGAATTGTTTATCAGAAAGATCTATGAGATATGTAGATATCTGAGTAATGATCCCCATCATTTCCCGCTGATATAAAAGTACAATAGCACTGTCGCGGTTGTACATTGGAAATTTTGTAGGATAAACACTCACCGTACAGAAGACTATCGTGCATTGTCTGCACTCGCCGAGAGATTTTATTTGTAAAAGGGCACGCTCTCTTTTGAGTAAATGCTTAGATCGGATCTTTAAGTTTGACGGATCCACCTAGCTCTTTCAAATTTCTCGCTACTCCTTGATAGTTTGAAGACGGTTTATTTTTTTTTTCCATTTATTTTGTCATCCTCTTGCTTACATATATTGCAGGTATTGAAGATCAATGGTTTTTCATGGGTAGGAGAATTCATGAGCTGCAAAGGATTTGCAATGATTGCCTCCTTTCATGATTTTTGTTCAAGTATTCTTTTAATTCATTTTGCAGAGAAGATCATTGCTTGATGAATATTTTGCTTAGTGTCATCTACTCCATTATTTTGTTCATCATTATATAGCCCTTTTGTCTAGTATGCAACTTGATTTCCTTTGATCTGTAGGGTGTTTATGACTCCATGCTTAATGGAATGTCTCTGCAGACAATATGTTGCCCTCTTTCTTGTTGATTCACCAACCATAAATTGATTTAATTATTCAAATTATAATGGGTCTTAGGCTTACACCTATAGCAATATAGGTGTGACTTCTAGTGCTAACAATGACTCTTTTCATATTCCGTATTATTTCAAACCTATTACATTTATGAGCGATGGTTTTTTGGATGATGTTAAGAAACATGTGCAGGATGTTGATGCAATGAGAGATGATCATGATGATGACGACGATGTGAATGTTGATGCAATTAAGGATGATCAGGAGGTTGATGTAGTTGTTGAAAATGTTGTTATAGGTATTATGGATTTGTATGATCATAATGATCAGTAGGATGAAGAAGCCATACAATGCCAACACTTTCATCGGTTTGTACATGATGAGTCAAATTGCTTTGATATTCACCCATGCAATTTTTGTAGGAAAACTAATCACCTCTTATTAAGGTGTCAAAAGAGAAATAAAATTCAACAAAAACATATACATTTTGAAAGATTAGGAAGTTGGTTTTGGATTTTAGAAGGTAAGCTATTGGAGCACTCTTATCGACAGGTTCATGCACAATTTCAGCCATGTTTACGAGGACATTTTGATTACCCCTTTTCACTTTTAGAGTTGGTATATACGATGATACATAATTCTCACCTTTACATTAACGGGGGGGGGGGCTTAGTGATAATATGTCAAACTTCAAGTTTCAAAATTTACCTTGATGTTTCATAATTCATTCAAGATGATGTTTTTGAGGATGATAATGATTGATTCAGGATACATGATTAGGAATCAATGGTTTTGACATTGATCATTTCTAGGATTGATTTTGCATATGGACGATGGATTTAGGATTGCAGATGCATTTATTCAGGATGATTAAATTTTATACATGATGATGGATTTGTGCTAATTTATATCTATTTCAATAAATTTTATATTGAAATAATTGTTGGTTTGAATTAGCTTGCATAGAAGATCCTTAAGAAAAACTTGCATAGAAGGAATGGTTCAAATAGTTCAAATGAATTCTTTTTAAAGAAGTGGTCATGAGTTAAAAACCTATTGATAAGATGCACAAAACCTATTGATAAATATGCAAAACATTTTTTTTTGTGTGTTGTCAAAGATTTAGAGAAGGATTATATAATTATGTTTATGATATGGTGTTTATATCCTTTTGAAATTTTGTAAGGGAGTTCTAGGGGTAACACTTGTATTATTTTATTAGAATTTTAGAGTTATAGGGTTAAAAATTTTGTATGGAGTTAGAAGGGAGTTTCTCCATTATAATTGATTGTATTAGTATTTATAAGGTGTTTGAAAAGTCATATGTAATATTTTGAACATTTATATTGTTGATGTAATTGAAGAAATAAGGATTCTTGGGAAGATTTTGACAAAGGGAGTCATGTTTTAATGGAGTGATAAGTGGGCATTGTATGCTCACGAGAAGCACCAACATCATGCTACTTAATAAATTGATTTTTTGTCTCACATCCTAGACTCTACCGAAATTGACTAAGGGGGTCTTAGGCTCTTTGTGTGAGCCTTAGTCATTATTGGTGTTTTTTTGTCATGGTGATTTCATTTCATTATCTTGCATTTTTTGGAACTCATATGCAACAAAGGCAATAAAACAAATCCACTCATGTAAATAAGGCCACAAATATAAAATACACAAGAAATATCATCTCAAGAAGGAAAACAAACATACATCCACATATTTTATAGTAGGTCTCTTGCACTTGTAGTTTGTAATGCCAACAAAATAGGTTTCTTGCACTTATAAATTGTAAAGTTTTTTGTGCAAGAATTTGGATTATTTTTTCTTATTTTGGCGAAATTGTATGGTATTTTTTTCAAGACACCATTTTGTTGTGTCCATTATACGACCCACTTAAAATTGAATAAAGGGGTTCAAACAGGAGTTCGAATTTGTGTACATAAAACCCACATGAAATTGAATAAGGGGATTTTCAAAATAGGTCATACAAGTTTGCAAAAGTTTTCTTGCATATTTTGCACACTTCATAAATGGATAGGATTGAAGCAATGCTTACTCTTCTGCACACATTAATCAAATCCACTTATGAATCTATAGTTTCAATGAAAAAAAACACTCTCATTACAGTGTTCACCTACTTACAAGTCATGAATAGGAAGGTTGCTATGTTTAAAATTTAAAACACATTGTTATCTGATGAATTTCGTCCTCTTTGATATCAACATTGTAATCTCATACTTCTTCAACATAATCCATTGTTTGGATTACCTATTGACGGTGAACAAGAGGGCCTTGAGAATGTTCCAACTATGTCTCAAATATGGGAATTTGATGCAAATGTTAAACCTGATGAAGATGAATTACATGACGACACAAGGATAAGATATGATGACACTAAGGAGAATAATGAACTTAAGAGAAATGGCGATGAGTTGGATAAATTCACTGAAAAGACAGAGAATGACATCATGAAAAATATAACTAAGGAAAAGCTTAAGGATGATGTAGCTAAAAATATTAGAACTTAGGAAGAATTGTTGCTAAAAAGGAATCAATATGGCTTAGGATATGAAAAGGATGTTGACCACTTTTTTCATATTCCTAATTATTGCACATCAATTACATTTGTGAGCGGTGTTTTTTTACATCATGATAAGGAACATTTGTCGAATGTTGAATAGGTACATGATGTTGCTACAATTAGAGATGATCAAGATGACGATGACGATGCAGATGTTGATGCAGTTAAGCATGATCATGATGATGATGTAGTTGTTGAGGATGTTGTTGTTTCTACTGGTATTGCAGATTTTTATGATCATGATGATCAGTTGGACGAAGAACCCATACAATGCCAACATTGTCACTGAATTGGCCATGATGATTCAAAGTGTTTTGATCTTCACCCATGTATTTTTTGTGGGAAGACCAATCACCTCTCAGAAAGGTGTTAGAAGAGCAATACAATTCAGCAGAAACATATACATTTTGAATGGTTAGGGAATTGGCATTGGAGTTTAGAAGCCAAGCTATTGGAGCCATATTATAGTCGGGTTCATACATAGGTTAAACCATGTTTACAAGGAGAAATTTCTATAGTGGTTGGTTATGAGTGCTTTGGATTTGATGATTTGAGGGAAAGATCGGGGCCCACTTGAGTTTTGTCTTTTAAGTTGAAGATCAAGTCTTTCAACTCCACTCAAACATTTTGATTACCCTTTTCACTTTTAGGGGGGATATATCTGATGATACATACTTATCACCTTTCAATTGGCAGGGGGGAACTTAGTGACCATATGTCAAACTTCATGTTTCAAAGTCTACCTTGATGGTTTGCAATTCATTTAGTATGATATTTTTTTAGAATGATGGTGATTGATTTAGGATACATGATACATAATTGATGGTTTTGACATCAATCATTTTTGGGATTGATTTTGCAAATGGATGATGGATTCATGATTGTGGATGCATTTATTCAAGATAACTGTATTTTATACTTGATGATGAATTTGATGATTTGGATTTGGATTGGTTAGTTTGAACTTCAGAGGACTTTCGCCGAGACATTTCAGCACTTGGTAATTTTGACAGATTTGGGATTTTGATGGATATTGGATGGATGGATGACTTGCCAAATTTTTACTTTTGATGGATTCCAGTGACCTTGTGAATTTGATAGTGGTTTTAAAGTTCGACATTTTGTTCGTCAATTCATATTTGCAATAGTACCAACGATTCACCCAGTTTAATACACACGAGATTTTTATGGACAAAGAATCTTATGGATACATGGTTCATATGCCTTTCGTCTTTATTTTGGTAGCTAGATTACTGACTGTTTTTTTTAGTGTCAATTTTTTAGAGTAGTTTGTGAACTTATTTGTTCACTTAATAGTCTTTTGAATTTAAAGGGATAATCTTCGTATCTAGAAAAGGAGAATTGTTTTTTTTTTTCCATCAGAAATAGTAGTAGAAATCATCCTCATGTCATTCCTTCAACAACAGAGTTGTAGCATAGACATTCAAATTTTTGTGCTATATTTTGATATAATATACACATTGATCTAGGCACACCTACCATTCAATTTTCTGCATATACTCACATTCTCTTCAATAAGACTAGCCACCATCAATTTCTATAGGGAGAAGCTTGTTGCACAATATTCTCCAATAATAGAAGATAGCGATGGTTGTGTTTTTATGTTGAATAGCTCCACATTGCGATCAACATTATCAATTTCATTCCATAAACAATTTCACCACGAACGTTATACACTCTGTAAAATAAAGATGCAATCTTGTATAGACTATGATTTGTGAATCAAATTTTCAACTGGCACATGGGCTATTGATTGTTTATTTTAACTCAAAACCTATGGCACATCATGTTGATTGAAATCCCTTCACAGATACAATTACTTCACCAAAATAATCTATGGGTAAGATAATTATAACCATTAAAACTATTACAAAGCCTCACTTAACCTAATGAAATCATTTTGTGCATAAATTAGTTGGGACCGAGCAACTAACGTTTCTATTAATGGTGTACAATTTGCAAAAGATGTTGAATAATTACTACTTGTACGCAGTGTAATTTCTTCCTAGATACATATGAAGTTTATATGTTTCCATAGATGGTATATGTTGAACATATCATATGGGTCAATCTCTTTAGATGGATTTCAATCATGCTTTTCAAGCATCCACACATGTAATATCATCAACATTACCATATCGCTTTTATACATTCCAGAGAAATCAAACAAGTTAATATGACACTAGTTGGTTTTAATATGCTTCTCATACTTTTTCATATTAATCTTTGGCACGATATTTATTATTATCGACTGTGAAGAATCTTTACAAATTAGGCATTCTCCAAAAGATATATTTTATTGAAACAAGCTTACATATTTACTAGAATTTGATCTCATCGTCTCTCTTTCCAAAGATAAATCAAATGAACTCAATCACCGACACATACTGCTCCTTATTGATATCGCTTCAAGGTTATTGGCCAACGACACTTTATCTTCATCAATATACCAACGATGTTAATAATGTGAATATATAATGCATCTTCATCCATAAATTCAATAATACGTACTTCAACCCATCATATCATAAATTTGGCATCTTGTCTTCTAGGTGTGCTCTAATAAACTATTCAATCACCATAGCAATCACACCAAACCTGTGCTATGATACCACATGATAAAAATATAGATAAATTTTAGGATGCAACTAAAATTTTCAAGATTTGGGAAGAATTGGAGCTAAAAGGGAATCAATATGGATTAGTATATGAAAAGGATGATGAAAACCTTTTCCATATTTTGAATTATTGTAAACCTATTACATTTGTGAGCGATGGCTTTTTGGATGATATTAAGGAACATGTGTAGGGTGTTGAGTAGGTACATGATGTTGATGTAATTAGAGATGATCAGGATGATGGTGATGATGCAAATGTTGATGCAGTTAAGGATGATTAAGATGTTGATGTAGTTGTTGAAAATTCTACTACAGGTATTGCGGATTTGTATGATCAGTTGGATGACGAACCCATACAGTGCCAACATTGTCACCAATTTGGACATGATGAGTCAAATGTATCAAAACAGAAACAACAACTAGTGAAAAAGCTAATAAGTTTTCAACCTGTAACTCATGGTCTAAAATATTATGAGTGTCAATGAAGATCTACCTGAAAAATCACCAAACCTAGATGTCAAAACTAATTCTAGAAAACTCATTATATAACAAATAAGCTAGACAACTTGTAGGTGTTCACTGAAGTGAACCCAAAACTGATGAAAGAAAAACCTCGATGTGAAGTGAATTGGATACATGTACAACACACCCCAAATCCTAAAGATTCCTAACAATCATGAATGCGCGAAGCACAAATGTAGAAAAAATAATTGACCTCTACTAGATCTGAATATCATCCATGTAAAGTATGAAAACTATAAAGTGAACAAATAAGTTCACAAAATGCTCTCAGAAATCGAAACACCAAAAAACAAACTATCAAGAATCCAACTGACAAAAAAAAGTGTCGAAAGGCATATGAACCTTGTATCCATAAAATCTTGTGAGTAGTAAAACAGGTGAATCATTGTCAAACCACCATCATTGAATATCCATCCAAAAAACTTGAATCCATCATAAATTCCAAGTGTTGCACTGTCTCGGTGAAAAACCTTTGAAGGTCAAACTGACCAATCCAAATCCAAATCATCAAATCCATCATCAAGTATAAAATATAATCATATTGAATAAATGCATCCGCAATCCCGAATCCATCGTCCATTTGAAAAATCAATCCCATTAATGATTGATGTCAAAACCATCGATTATGTGTCTTGTATCTTGAATCAATCATCATCATCCTCAAAAACATCATCATGAATGAAATGTAAACCATCAATGTAGATTTTGAAACTTGAAGTTTGACATATCATCACTAAGTTGCCCACTGTCAACTGAAAGGAGAGAAATATGTATCATCAGATATACCCCATTAAAATTGAAAAGTGGTAATCAAAATGTCTTTGAGAGAAGTTGAAAGACTCGATTTTCAACTTAAAAGACAAAACTCAAGTGGGCTCTGATATTTCCCTCAAATCATCAAATCTAAAGCACTCATAACCATCCACTGTATACATTGCTCCTTGTAAACATGGTTGAACCTGTGTATGAACTCGTCGATAAGACCGCTCCAATAGCTTGGATTCTAAACTCTAATGCCAATCCCCTGACCATTCAAAATGTATGTGTTTACGCTGAATTTTCTTACTCTTCTAACACCTTTCTGAGAGGTGATTTGTCTTCCCACAAAAACTCCATGGGTGAAGGTCAAAACAATTTGACTCGTCATAGCCAAGTCGGTGACAATGTTGGCACTATATGAGTTCTTCGTCCAACTTATCATTATGATCACACAAATCTGCAATACATGTAGAAACATTTTCCGCAACTACATCAACATCCTGATCATCCTTAATTGCATCAATATTCACCTTGTCATCATCAACTTGATCGTCTCTAATTGCATCAACATCTTGTACCTATTCAATATTTTTCACCCGTTCCTTAACATTGTCCAAAAAAACACCACTCACAAATGTAATAGGTTTGCAATAATATGTAAAATGAAAAAGGTTGTAATCAATCTTTTCATATCTTAAGCCATATTGATTCCTTTTTAGCTCCAATTCTTTCCAAGGTTTAACAATTTTGGTTTCATCATCCTTAAGCTTATTTTCAGTTGTATATGTCATGATGTCATTCTCTGTATTTTCAGTGACTATATTCAACTCATTTCCATTTATATTAAGTTCATAATTCTCCTCAGTGTCGTCATATCTTATCCTAGTGTCTCCATGTAATTCATCTTCATAAAGTTTAACATTTGCATCAAATTCCCAGATTTGAGGCATAGTTGGAACATGCTCAAGGCCCTCTTGTTCACTGTCAATAGGTAATCCATACAATGGATTATGATAAAGAAGTATGAAATCAGAATGTTGATGTCGAAGGAGACTCAATTAATTAGATAACAATTTGTTGTGAATTTTAAACATATCAACCTTTTTGTGCATGAATTGTAAGCAAGTAAGCATTGTAGTGAGAGTGAATTTGTTTATTGAAATTGTAGATGTGGAAGTGGAGTTGATTCATGTGTGGAGTAGAGAAAACATTTATTCAATCCTAGTCATTATGATGTGAATGGAATATGCAAGAAAACTTTTTCAAACTTGAATGACCTCTTTTGAACCCCCTTATTCAATTTCAGGCGCATACTTGTTGTAGAATATGTTGATGTAGTTTGTTTTCCTTCATGAGATGAGATTGCCTATGCACTTTTATATTTTTGTTTGACCTTATTTTCCTTTAATTGATTTCCTTTGTTTCAAATGAATGGTTTTTGTGTTGTTATATGTGTATGTGATGTTTGCATACAAGAGAAAAAAAAACTCATCAAATGTCAATATGACACATACAAATCCCCTAAGACACCCTTATTCAATTTTTGGCGGGTCTAGGACTTGAGACAAAAAAACAATTTATTAAGTAGCATGATGTTGGTGCTTCTTGTGAGCATAGAACACCCACTTATCACTATGTTAAAAGGTGATTCCCTTTGTCAAAATATTTGTACGAATCCTTATTACTCCAATTACATCAACAATATAAATTTTCAAAATATTACAGATGAATTTTCAAACACCTTATAACTCCTAATACAATCAATTAGATTGGAGAAATTTCCCTTCTAGCTCCATACAAAATTTTCAACCTTATAACTCCAAAATTCCAAGAAAACAATAAAAGTGTTACCCTTATAACTCCCTTATAAATTTTCAAAAGGATATGAGCACCATATCATAAACATAATTATATAATCCTTCTCTAATTCTTTGACAACAGATAAACAAAAGTTTTGTACATATTTATCAATAGGTTTTGAACCCATGACCACTACTTTAGAAAGATTTCATTTGAACCATTCCTTCGATGCAAAATTTTCTTAAGGATCTTTTATGCAATCTAATTTAAACCAACTATTCTTTCAATATGGAAGTTATTGAAATAGCTATAGATTAGTGCAAACTTGTCGAAGAATTTTACCAATAACTCGTGCACCTTGTTTCTTCATTTCCTTTATTTATGTACGTTATCACACAATTTGTAGGTTGGACAAAGCTCAACCCAAACTACAATATGGTGAAAACTAAGAGAACGCCTACTCACTATCACCTCAAATAGGTATTCCCATCACTTTAGAGTTGAGGTGATCACCTCAAGAGGGGAATCACGGGTGACCCTAAGGGAAAATGATACGAAAAGTGAGATGATGAGATGAATGCCCCTATAGGTCATGTTTCTATGTGTAATATGGCTTTGATAGCACGTCTCGGAAGTGGTTTAGGGTTTCCAAGTCTTTGGGTACCTACAGAAAGTATTTGTATCTACCCGAGACACAAGAAAATCCAAGTATGCACGTAATATGCTAAGTGGAAAATAAATTTAGTCTTGTTGTCCCTAATTGAAGAAGTAAACAAAGATATATATCAGCAATGAAATCAAGTAACTATTTCAGATTAAACCACTTAAAACATCAAAGATTAGTTGAGTTATGAAGCATAAAACATGTAGATAAGTTCTCAACACATTAGCCCAAATTTTAGTGGTATTAGATGGTTGTTATGATAAGTTTTCATGGTATATTTATGACATCGAAGTGTTTGTAGCAGTGATTTTCTACAACAACAACTTTTAACCACAAAAATAAGCAAGTAATCCAACCAAAACTTCACCAACTAGCAGCGCAATGACAATAATGGGTTACTAGCAAATTCCCACTGTCAAATTGAAAGTTAAAGTCAAGAAAAGTAGATGTCTTGTTGCAACCCTAATGGCTGTAGATTTTATGTTTTTATAGCTCCAATAAGACCAAGAGAACCTAGATTCCCTGGAGGGCTTAGCAACCTCAAGGAATCCACAAAATATTGCAATTTGAACAATATTGATATCTCATCAAAACATGTTTACCAATGCAAACATTTTATTTCTCCAATGCAAAAAATCAGATTAGTGGCTTTAAAATTTGGATGAATGGAGTCATTAAAACAAAATTTAGATCAACAAATACCCTAGCGGTGTAAACCCTCTTACTCCCTAGGCCATGTGGACCAACTTCAAAGTAGATTCAAGGAGGGTGTACACCCTTGTACTCCTCCAAGATACTTTGTAATGAAAGACTTGTGAACTAGTAAATGACAAGAACTTAATGGAGGGTTTATTATTATACCCCTCCTAGGGTTTTTAATCCAACAATATCATGAAATAATCAAGAAGAATTCATATTTTCCTTACCAAACAAGAAGATTGCAAGATTAAAACCTAGTTTCACCAAGATAAAACCATCCACAAGCAAGAACAAGATCTTCCAAGAGGTGCGCACTACTTAGGCTCATTCATTCACCAAGAGATAACACCGAAACTCATTTACAAGAGAGAGAGAGATACCAAAATACTCAAGTCTAGAAAAAATTTTAGCCATTAGTCTTCTCACAATGGGAGAGCTATGATGAAAAATGAAATAGAGATGATCTTTATTTATACAAATCCTCTAAACATAGTTTGTCCACAAAACTTAGGGTAAAGCACAATATAAGGGGTCAACGGCCCTTATCTTTCCCCTTTACAAAAACAATATTTTTTAATTCATATTTTGCACATAAAATAAACCCTAGAAACATGATGTCACCCTCTTCTTGGGCAACGCTTGGAACTTTTGGTCAAGTCATTGAGTTGGAGAAGGAAAGGCTATGCTTATAAAGGCCAATAGTATTCAACCAAGACATTTTCTTCCATAATCCATGGGCCTCTTTCTTAAAAATGTGTCAATTTTCCATCATCACCACCAAACCCTAGCCCTAGGTGACATAAAGCCCCCAAAAGGTGATGTTTTTCCCCTTTCAAGCAAGTTGTTTGGCATGTAGGGGGTGGGAAAGGTCCTCCAAGGTGTCCTCTAGGCCTCCAAAGTCATGTCATCATCATCTAGAGTGTGGGACCTCGAAATCCAACCTGTGGGTTATAAATGTGTTGAACCTTCACATAATAGATCTAGCTAGCAAATGACAAACACAATTTGCAGAGAAAATATGAGAAAAAAGAAACATGAGAGAAAGAATGGAAGAATTCTCATTAACCAAATGAATGAATGATAATTTACACATGATATACTATGTATAGTTCAACTAATGTGCACTGGAGGAGAAGCCAATGTGCCATAGTGGTGGTCTATAGTGATATGGACACACACCAATAGTTATAAGAGTAAAATTCCACCTAGTCTAGTCTCTCTGGAAGTTATGGAAGTGAACTGCCACCTAGTGTTAGTTAACTAGTCTCTCAATCTTCAGTTAACTGACTGAAACAGAGTTAAGTGAGGAGGAGATCAGGGAATCATGAGTAATTCACTATTCTGGTGATGATCTCAAAGATAATGCACATTAGTTGGTGACGATCCCAATGTTGCATGATGATAATCCCAATGTGGCATCTACACTCCACTCAACTGATCAAACCGAAGTGTGAACTGAAGAGAATATTCTCCTAGAGGAATATTCTCCCTAAACTATAGGAGATTGAATAATGACTAATAAACATAGGGAAAACCTTAGGAAAAAGAAATCCTAGGTGTGTGTGAAGTTTCTCCAAGACCCCCCTGAACATCACTATGGTGAAAATAGAGAATGGTGTTGAGGAAAAGGTATGAAAGACCTTACTCAAGCATTTTCAGATCTTGTCGGTCTAAGACAAGATAGTTGGGAATGTTACCCAGGGTTTATAGCCTAAAAAACAATCGCTTAATCCAAAACTATTAATTACATAGGACCAAGGTTGGTTTTTATGTGTTGTATATGTCAATGCAAAAGAAGTAAACTTTAAGCAAAGTTACATGAATGTGTACAAAAAATATACAAATGTATATATGGAGATCAAGGAAAAAGAATGAACCAGATCATTAAACACATGTGTGA
>ML793893.1:113703-135111 GCA_009831015.1 Picea engelmannii
GTATTGCAGATTTTTATGATCATGATGATCAGTTGGACGAAGAACCCATACAATGCCAACATTGTCACTGAATTGGCCATGATGATTCAAAGTGTTTTGATCTTCACCCATGTATTTTTTGTGGGAAGACCAATCACCTCTCAGAAAGGTGTTAGAAGAGCAATACAATTCAGCAGAAACATATACATTTTGAATGGTTAGGGAATTGGCATTGGAGTTTAGAAGCCAAGCTATTGGAGCCATATTATAGTCGGGTTCATACATAGGTTAAACCATGTTTACAAGGAGAAATTTCTATAGTGGTTGGTTATGAGTGCTTTGGATTTGATGATTTGAGGGAAAGATCGGGGCCCACTTGAGTTTTGTCTTTTAAGTTGAAGATCAAGTCTTTCAACTCCACTCAAACATTTTGATTACCCTTTTCACTTTTAGGGGGGATATATCTGATGATACATACTTATCACCTTTCAATTGGCAGGGGGGAACTTAGTGACCATATGTCAAACTTCATGTTTCAAAGTCTACCTTGATGGTTTGCAATTCATTTAGTATGATATTTTTTTAGAATGATGGTGATTGATTTAGGATACATGATACATAATTGATGGTTTTGACATCAATCATTTTTGGGATTGATTTTGCAAATGGATGATGGATTCATGATTGTGGATGCATTTATTCAAGATAACTGTATTTTATACTTGATGATGAATTTGATGATTTGGATTTGGATTGGTTAGTTTGAACTTCAGAGGACTTTCGCCGAGACATTTCAGCACTTGGTAATTTTGACAGATTTGGGATTTTGATGGATATTGGATGGATGGATGACTTGCCAAATTTTTACTTTTGATGGATTCCAGTGACCTTGTGAATTTGATAGTGGTTTTAAAGTTCGACATTTTGTTCGTCAATTCATATTTGCAATAGTACCAACGATTCACCCAGTTTAATACACACGAGATTTTTATGGACAAAGAATCTTATGGATACATGGTTCATATGCCTTTCGTCTTTATTTTGGTAGCTAGATTACTGACTGTTTTTTTTAGTGTCAATTTTTTAGAGTAGTTTGTGAACTTATTTGTTCACTTAATAGTCTTTTGAATTTAAAGGGATAATCTTCGTATCTAGAAAAGGAGAATTGTTTTTTTTTTTCCATCAGAAATAGTAGTAGAAATCATCCTCATGTCATTCCTTCAACAACAGAGTTGTAGCATAGACATTCAAATTTTTGTGCTATATTTTGATATAATATACACATTGATCTAGGCACACCTACCATTCAATTTTCTGCATATACTCACATTCTCTTCAATAAGACTAGCCACCATCAATTTCTATAGGGAGAAGCTTGTTGCACAATATTCTCCAATAATAGAAGATAGCGATGGTTGTGTTTTTATGTTGAATAGCTCCACATTGCGATCAACATTATCAATTTCATTCCATAAACAATTTCACCACGAACGTTATACACTCTGTAAAATAAAGATGCAATCTTGTATAGACTATGATTTGTGAATCAAATTTTCAACTGGCACATGGGCTATTGATTGTTTATTTTAACTCAAAACCTATGGCACATCATGTTGATTGAAATCCCTTCACAGATACAATTACTTCACCAAAATAATCTATGGGTAAGATAATTATAACCATTAAAACTATTACAAAGCCTCACTTAACCTAATGAAATCATTTTGTGCATAAATTAGTTGGGACCGAGCAACTAACGTTTCTATTAATGGTGTACAATTTGCAAAAGATGTTGAATAATTACTACTTGTACGCAGTGTAATTTCTTCCTAGATACATATGAAGTTTATATGTTTCCATAGATGGTATATGTTGAACATATCATATGGGTCAATCTCTTTAGATGGATTTCAATCATGCTTTTCAAGCATCCACACATGTAATATCATCAACATTACCATATCGCTTTTATACATTCCAGAGAAATCAAACAAGTTAATATGACACTAGTTGGTTTTAATATGCTTCTCATACTTTTTCATATTAATCTTTGGCACGATATTTATTATTATCGACTGTGAAGAATCTTTACAAATTAGGCATTCTCCAAAAGATATATTTTATTGAAACAAGCTTACATATTTACTAGAATTTGATCTCATCGTCTCTCTTTCCAAAGATAAATCAAATGAACTCAATCACCGACACATACTGCTCCTTATTGATATCGCTTCAAGGTTATTGGCCAACGACACTTTATCTTCATCAATATACCAACGATGTTAATAATGTGAATATATAATGCATCTTCATCCATAAATTCAATAATACGTACTTCAACCCATCATATCATAAATTTGGCATCTTGTCTTCTAGGTGTGCTCTAATAAACTATTCAATCACCATAGCAATCACACCAAACCTGTGCTATGATACCACATGATAAAAATATAGATAAATTTTAGGATGCAACTAAAATTTTCAAGATTTGGGAAGAATTGGAGCTAAAAGGGAATCAATATGGATTAGTATATGAAAAGGATGATGAAAACCTTTTCCATATTTTGAATTATTGTAAACCTATTACATTTGTGAGCGATGGCTTTTTGGATGATATTAAGGAACATGTGTAGGGTGTTGAGTAGGTACATGATGTTGATGTAATTAGAGATGATCAGGATGATGGTGATGATGCAAATGTTGATGCAGTTAAGGATGATTAAGATGTTGATGTAGTTGTTGAAAATTCTACTACAGGTATTGCGGATTTGTATGATCAGTTGGATGACGAACCCATACAGTGCCAACATTGTCACCAATTTGGACATGATGAGTCAAATGTATCAAAACAGAAACAACAACTAGTGAAAAAGCTAATAAGTTTTCAACCTGTAACTCATGGTCTAAAATATTATGAGTGTCAATGAAGATCTACCTGAAAAATCACCAAACCTAGATGTCAAAACTAATTCTAGAAAACTCATTATATAACAAATAAGCTAGACAACTTGTAGGTGTTCACTGAAGTGAACCCAAAACTGATGAAAGAAAAACCTCGATGTGAAGTGAATTGGATACATGTACAACACACCCCAAATCCTAAAGATTCCTAACAATCATGAATGCGCGAAGCACAAATGTAGAAAAAATAATTGACCTCTACTAGATCTGAATATCATCCATGTAAAGTATGAAAACTATAAAGTGAACAAATAAGTTCACAAAATGCTCTCAGAAATCGAAACACCAAAAAACAAACTATCAAGAATCCAACTGACAAAAAAAAGTGTCGAAAGGCATATGAACCTTGTATCCATAAAATCTTGTGAGTAGTAAAACAGGTGAATCATTGTCAAACCACCATCATTGAATATCCATCCAAAAAACTTGAATCCATCATAAATTCCAAGTGTTGCACTGTCTCGGTGAAAAACCTTTGAAGGTCAAACTGACCAATCCAAATCCAAATCATCAAATCCATCATCAAGTATAAAATATAATCATATTGAATAAATGCATCCGCAATCCCGAATCCATCGTCCATTTGAAAAATCAATCCCATTAATGATTGATGTCAAAACCATCGATTATGTGTCTTGTATCTTGAATCAATCATCATCATCCTCAAAAACATCATCATGAATGAAATGTAAACCATCAATGTAGATTTTGAAACTTGAAGTTTGACATATCATCACTAAGTTGCCCACTGTCAACTGAAAGGAGAGAAATATGTATCATCAGATATACCCCATTAAAATTGAAAAGTGGTAATCAAAATGTCTTTGAGAGAAGTTGAAAGACTCGATTTTCAACTTAAAAGACAAAACTCAAGTGGGCTCTGATATTTCCCTCAAATCATCAAATCTAAAGCACTCATAACCATCCACTGTATACATTGCTCCTTGTAAACATGGTTGAACCTGTGTATGAACTCGTCGATAAGACCGCTCCAATAGCTTGGATTCTAAACTCTAATGCCAATCCCCTGACCATTCAAAATGTATGTGTTTACGCTGAATTTTCTTACTCTTCTAACACCTTTCTGAGAGGTGATTTGTCTTCCCACAAAAACTCCATGGGTGAAGGTCAAAACAATTTGACTCGTCATAGCCAAGTCGGTGACAATGTTGGCACTATATGAGTTCTTCGTCCAACTTATCATTATGATCACACAAATCTGCAATACATGTAGAAACATTTTCCGCAACTACATCAACATCCTGATCATCCTTAATTGCATCAATATTCACCTTGTCATCATCAACTTGATCGTCTCTAATTGCATCAACATCTTGTACCTATTCAATATTTTTCACCCGTTCCTTAACATTGTCCAAAAAAACACCACTCACAAATGTAATAGGTTTGCAATAATATGTAAAATGAAAAAGGTTGTAATCAATCTTTTCATATCTTAAGCCATATTGATTCCTTTTTAGCTCCAATTCTTTCCAAGGTTTAACAATTTTGGTTTCATCATCCTTAAGCTTATTTTCAGTTGTATATGTCATGATGTCATTCTCTGTATTTTCAGTGACTATATTCAACTCATTTCCATTTATATTAAGTTCATAATTCTCCTCAGTGTCGTCATATCTTATCCTAGTGTCTCCATGTAATTCATCTTCATAAAGTTTAACATTTGCATCAAATTCCCAGATTTGAGGCATAGTTGGAACATGCTCAAGGCCCTCTTGTTCACTGTCAATAGGTAATCCATACAATGGATTATGATAAAGAAGTATGAAATCAGAATGTTGATGTCGAAGGAGACTCAATTAATTAGATAACAATTTGTTGTGAATTTTAAACATATCAACCTTTTTGTGCATGAATTGTAAGCAAGTAAGCATTGTAGTGAGAGTGAATTTGTTTATTGAAATTGTAGATGTGGAAGTGGAGTTGATTCATGTGTGGAGTAGAGAAAACATTTATTCAATCCTAGTCATTATGATGTGAATGGAATATGCAAGAAAACTTTTTCAAACTTGAATGACCTCTTTTGAACCCCCTTATTCAATTTCAGGCGCATACTTGTTGTAGAATATGTTGATGTAGTTTGTTTTCCTTCATGAGATGAGATTGCCTATGCACTTTTATATTTTTGTTTGACCTTATTTTCCTTTAATTGATTTCCTTTGTTTCAAATGAATGGTTTTTGTGTTGTTATATGTGTATGTGATGTTTGCATACAAGAGAAAAAAAAACTCATCAAATGTCAATATGACACATACAAATCCCCTAAGACACCCTTATTCAATTTTTGGCGGGTCTAGGACTTGAGACAAAAAAACAATTTATTAAGTAGCATGATGTTGGTGCTTCTTGTGAGCATAGAACACCCACTTATCACTATGTTAAAAGGTGATTCCCTTTGTCAAAATATTTGTACGAATCCTTATTACTCCAATTACATCAACAATATAAATTTTCAAAATATTACAGATGAATTTTCAAACACCTTATAACTCCTAATACAATCAATTAGATTGGAGAAATTTCCCTTCTAGCTCCATACAAAATTTTCAACCTTATAACTCCAAAATTCCAAGAAAACAATAAAAGTGTTACCCTTATAACTCCCTTATAAATTTTCAAAAGGATATGAGCACCATATCATAAACATAATTATATAATCCTTCTCTAATTCTTTGACAACAGATAAACAAAAGTTTTGTACATATTTATCAATAGGTTTTGAACCCATGACCACTACTTTAGAAAGATTTCATTTGAACCATTCCTTCGATGCAAAATTTTCTTAAGGATCTTTTATGCAATCTAATTTAAACCAACTATTCTTTCAATATGGAAGTTATTGAAATAGCTATAGATTAGTGCAAACTTGTCGAAGAATTTTACCAATAACTCGTGCACCTTGTTTCTTCATTTCCTTTATTTATGTACGTTATCACACAATTTGTAGGTTGGACAAAGCTCAACCCAAACTACAATATGGTGAAAACTAAGAGAACGCCTACTCACTATCACCTCAAATAGGTATTCCCATCACTTTAGAGTTGAGGTGATCACCTCAAGAGGGGAATCACGGGTGACCCTAAGGGAAAATGATACGAAAAGTGAGATGATGAGATGAATGCCCCTATAGGTCATGTTTCTATGTGTAATATGGCTTTGATAGCACGTCTCGGAAGTGGTTTAGGGTTTCCAAGTCTTTGGGTACCTACAGAAAGTATTTGTATCTACCCGAGACACAAGAAAATCCAAGTATGCACGTAATATGCTAAGTGGAAAATAAATTTAGTCTTGTTGTCCCTAATTGAAGAAGTAAACAAAGATATATATCAGCAATGAAATCAAGTAACTATTTCAGATTAAACCACTTAAAACATCAAAGATTAGTTGAGTTATGAAGCATAAAACATGTAGATAAGTTCTCAACACATTAGCCCAAATTTTAGTGGTATTAGATGGTTGTTATGATAAGTTTTCATGGTATATTTATGACATCGAAGTGTTTGTAGCAGTGATTTTCTACAACAACAACTTTTAACCACAAAAATAAGCAAGTAATCCAACCAAAACTTCACCAACTAGCAGCGCAATGACAATAATGGGTTACTAGCAAATTCCCACTGTCAAATTGAAAGTTAAAGTCAAGAAAAGTAGATGTCTTGTTGCAACCCTAATGGCTGTAGATTTTATGTTTTTATAGCTCCAATAAGACCAAGAGAACCTAGATTCCCTGGAGGGCTTAGCAACCTCAAGGAATCCACAAAATATTGCAATTTGAACAATATTGATATCTCATCAAAACATGTTTACCAATGCAAACATTTTATTTCTCCAATGCAAAAAATCAGATTAGTGGCTTTAAAATTTGGATGAATGGAGTCATTAAAACAAAATTTAGATCAACAAATACCCTAGCGGTGTAAACCCTCTTACTCCCTAGGCCATGTGGACCAACTTCAAAGTAGATTCAAGGAGGGTGTACACCCTTGTACTCCTCCAAGATACTTTGTAATGAAAGACTTGTGAACTAGTAAATGACAAGAACTTAATGGAGGGTTTATTATTATACCCCTCCTAGGGTTTTTAATCCAACAATATCATGAAATAATCAAGAAGAATTCATATTTTCCTTACCAAACAAGAAGATTGCAAGATTAAAACCTAGTTTCACCAAGATAAAACCATCCACAAGCAAGAACAAGATCTTCCAAGAGGTGCGCACTACTTAGGCTCATTCATTCACCAAGAGATAACACCGAAACTCATTTACAAGAGAGAGAGAGATACCAAAATACTCAAGTCTAGAAAAAATTTTAGCCATTAGTCTTCTCACAATGGGAGAGCTATGATGAAAAATGAAATAGAGATGATCTTTATTTATACAAATCCTCTAAACATAGTTTGTCCACAAAACTTAGGGTAAAGCACAATATAAGGGGTCAACGGCCCTTATCTTTCCCCTTTACAAAAACAATATTTTTTAATTCATATTTTGCACATAAAATAAACCCTAGAAACATGATGTCACCCTCTTCTTGGGCAACGCTTGGAACTTTTGGTCAAGTCATTGAGTTGGAGAAGGAAAGGCTATGCTTATAAAGGCCAATAGTATTCAACCAAGACATTTTCTTCCATAATCCATGGGCCTCTTTCTTAAAAATGTGTCAATTTTCCATCATCACCACCAAACCCTAGCCCTAGGTGACATAAAGCCCCCAAAAGGTGATGTTTTTCCCCTTTCAAGCAAGTTGTTTGGCATGTAGGGGGTGGGAAAGGTCCTCCAAGGTGTCCTCTAGGCCTCCAAAGTCATGTCATCATCATCTAGAGTGTGGGACCTCGAAATCCAACCTGTGGGTTATAAATGTGTTGAACCTTCACATAATAGATCTAGCTAGCAAATGACAAACACAATTTGCAGAGAAAATATGAGAAAAAAGAAACATGAGAGAAAGAATGGAAGAATTCTCATTAACCAAATGAATGAATGATAATTTACACATGATATACTATGTATAGTTCAACTAATGTGCACTGGAGGAGAAGCCAATGTGCCATAGTGGTGGTCTATAGTGATATGGACACACACCAATAGTTATAAGAGTAAAATTCCACCTAGTCTAGTCTCTCTGGAAGTTATGGAAGTGAACTGCCACCTAGTGTTAGTTAACTAGTCTCTCAATCTTCAGTTAACTGACTGAAACAGAGTTAAGTGAGGAGGAGATCAGGGAATCATGAGTAATTCACTATTCTGGTGATGATCTCAAAGATAATGCACATTAGTTGGTGACGATCCCAATGTTGCATGATGATAATCCCAATGTGGCATCTACACTCCACTCAACTGATCAAACCGAAGTGTGAACTGAAGAGAATATTCTCCTAGAGGAATATTCTCCCTAAACTATAGGAGATTGAATAATGACTAATAAACATAGGGAAAACCTTAGGAAAAAGAAATCCTAGGTGTGTGTGAAGTTTCTCCAAGACCCCCCTGAACATCACTATGGTGAAAATAGAGAATGGTGTTGAGGAAAAGGTATGAAAGACCTTACTCAAGCATTTTCAGATCTTGTCGGTCTAAGACAAGATAGTTGGGAATGTTACCCAGGGTTTATAGCCTAAAAAACAATCGCTTAATCCAAAACTATTAATTACATAGGACCAAGGTTGGTTTTTATGTGTTGTATATGTCAATGCAAAAGAAGTAAACTTTAAGCAAAGTTACATGAATGTGTACAAAAAATATACAAATGTATATATGGAGATCAAGGAAAAAGAATGAACCAGATCATTAAACACATGTGTGAGACTGAAACAATAATATGATTTATCATTTATTTCATTCTGAGATACAAAATTGAGCTCTCTCTACAAACCCCTGCGAGGGTAGGGACCAAAATCAAATTTAGAAGCCTTCGATGGGAACCATACAAAAAGACTCTGACAATCAAGAAGAAAACCGAAGCTAAAGATATGGATCAACCTGTCACAAAATGTTGTCAATTGACTCTGCAAGATATTCTTTATCAGTCATGAAATTCAATTCATGCACAAACAAAAATACACAGACTATTAAAGATAAATCATACACCTTTAAAACAAGTTTCTAAAATATGTGATTTGGTTTTGAATCCTGTTTCCTTCAATAAGACCCTTCTGTCATCAAGAGTATTAATATTTCTAGTAAACTCAGAATGAATGAAAGTTGAAAATATCTCACTAGTATAGAGAAAACCTTATGGTTGTAGTTCTCCTTCTATTCTCTCCTTTTGTCTCTTCATCTCATTGGGATTTTATTCCTCTTCAAAAGTTAGGGTAATTCAACTACCTTTCTTTAGTTTAGTCAAATTAACTTAACTAATTAGTTTGAGAAAAATAAATATTAATATTATATAAATAAGGGTCTTAAATAATAACTAAATTGGTGGGACCCATTGTGACTCCCATTTATTTCTTTTTATAATAACAAATATCCAAATCATTTGATTCAAAACATCTCCTTGTATATCTCTCTCTTAATATATTTAATTATTTGAGTATATATATATATATATATATATATATATATATATATATATATATATACTCAAATAATAAATATCAGCAGAATGTAATATAATATTGTCTCGAAAAAATAACATCATATCCAAGTTGTCCAACAAAAAATGCTCAAATGAATGTTGCTGTCCAAAACAATCAAATATATGTTTTATGTTCAAAACTTTATCAAAATAAAAATATTGTATTCAACATATAAAACAACCTCAATCATCAAAATCCATATTTACTATGTGAGGCATTGGGCCTCTTCTCACTGTTTTCCCCTTTTGATTTATATGTGGAAACCTTTTACTGGTTATAACCTTGAGGTTGAATGGCACTAATAACATGAGAATAATCATCCTTAAGATGAAGGAAAGCGGACACTGATTTGGCAGACTCTTTGGATGAGCTGGAGTGAGTGACTATTTATTTTTCGTTGTCCTGCACGGGCTCAGGGACATCTGTTTTTAAAATTTTACTGGCATGTGATGACTACACATGTGAGAGAACAGGATCAACTTGGGAAACTTTATTTTTTGGTGGTGGATGGGGTAATGAAATTAACACAGTGGTCCAACCGTGGTGGTGAACAACATGTTGGTGGAAAATATCTTGCCAACCATCATTGGCGGGCAGTTCTGGTCGCATAGAAACATGAGGAGGGACTGGGATGCCAAAAATTTTCTGATGTGCTTGGAAGGGTGGTCTTTTAGGTTGGGGTTGAAGAACCCCTTTTCCTACTAGGTTGAAGAACCCATCTTGAAAAATATGATTCAATTCCTGGGGGTCAACATCAAAATGTATGGATAACTGAGGTCTTTTATGACCCCTCTGCCAATTTCCCTGGCCTCTGTTACCTCTGTCATTACTACCTCTACTGAAAAATCTCATCCTGTAGCAATATTCAATCAATCATGAAAAATTCTTAATAATCCATGCATGAAACTGTACCTAAATAAAATCAAAAGTTGGCTCTATTATCCACCATAGAACGCATGCAATCCATCCATTAAAAACTTCATCAATCAATTGCCATCTGAACATGGAGTGATAGTTTCATTGGGAATATGAGGGGTTTGTAATGTGCGACAGATGGTAGCATGGATGGGACAAGATACACAGATACTATTCAAGAAATCACATAAATAATCAAACTGTGTATATATCCAACTCTCAAACACCAGTCATCAACTAAACTCCATATCCATCTCTTTTGTTTCTAGACATATTTATCCTTTAAAATGCTTAATAATAGAATAGGGAGTGTTAAAAGTGTATGTGGGAAAATGAAGGGAATGTAATGTGTGAAAAATGATACAATTGAAGGGAACCCAATGGTTATTGTTCTATCATTTTCCATATAAAACAATACCATCACCATAACAACAAAATTGCCAAACAATTTTCTGTTTAAAATCAAAATCCAATACTCCATTTCAAAATTCCAAGAATGTTGTTTCAAAAATCCAAGACTGTTCACTGTGTACTTTTTTAAAATTGTATTCACAGAATTCATCTAATAAACGATTGTCCTAAGAAACGTCCAACAACCATAATCATATCATATCTAGCACACAATATGACCAAGAAAGCATAGTAAGCCAAAAATCAACCTAATAGTCGATGTATGGATAGAATGAGTCTAAAAGCTAGTGCAATCGACGTTCTTTAATCATTACATAGTTTCTAAAAAATGACCCAAAAGACCCTCGTGGGTAATAAAAAAACGAACTGAGATTTTAATGTACATAACACATTTTTCCTGTTTGTAGAGTTCATTCAACAAATATACAATTTGTTAACAGAGACATTTTGTTCAACCAAAAAAACCCAACCACCTCAAGCATTCTAACACAACACGACCATAACTCTTAAACATCGTCTTTCAATAATTTCATTACTTCAATACTGTCATATAACATATTGGGTTTAACACCAAGTGAGCTTGGTATTAACTCTAACATCATCAAGTAAATAAATCAACAAAACCCCGTGACAAAAGAGATGTGAACAACAAACTTATCCAACGTTGGGTTAGTCACCCTTACACAGTCATGGAGTTCAGGGTTTGAGATACCATTCATCAAAAGAAATGAGAAATGAGAAAGTAAGAGGGAAAACACTTCAAGGGTTTATCCCAAAACAAAACTTTGACCACCTTTTACCACCAAAAATTTCCACAGGCCTCTTCACAGACCCTTTATGGCAGCCACAAGAAAATATATCCATGATATATACAAATAATTGATAGACATGGGTTACAAATAATCCTTAGGTAGGCAATGACACCATTTTTATATCAGAGAGACAAGAAACCACCAAATAACCAGAGATGAATCAAACCCGGGCTAGTTCCACCACAACTTTTTCCAACAGGTTGAGAAACAAAATAACCATAATTTCATTCGATAGAGAGAAACATTCAACTGTGAATTATTTTTCACATAAACGCCAATAGAGATTAACTTCATCCAAAAACCATTACCTAGTTGAAAAACCACATGCCATAAACTTTGGAAAAAAAATAGATTGTAAGTGAATGAAAGAGCCAACTTCTGATTAAATTAATGAGCAGAGAAATAATTCATGGATGGATTAGCAAGAGAATTCATACCTGGATGCAAAATTCCAAGGAGAATCAACAAAACATGATTATTTATTCCAATGTCGAGCAACACGGAGGAAGCACCAACCTAAAAAAATGATCAAATGCGAACATAACAAGTGTGGCGGTCATCAAGGTAGGTTAGAGTGACGTGAAATTACTCCACATAGTATCCACATTTACTCAATCACCCATAGCCTAGTACGAGTGCGCTAGCACATACATCGCATAATCCACCATAGCCATACCAAATTAAATGTTAGTTAGATACGCCACCCTTACACTATGTTTTCAAACTTAATGTGTGTGCCAACTCTTTGCACCAACATATTATATGTCCACACTTTCTAGGGAAGCCCCAAACTTATGACTTTTAAATTTAAATAATGGTGCATAACCCTTTTAACACTAAATTGTAGCAACATAATGCCATAACCATATACAACTTCAAGTTTAGAGTTTAAATTCTCATTCAAACTATGTGGAACAGAATAAAACCATGATGATCATCAAAGCAATACCATTTCTCTTTTAATCAAAACACCAATAAGCCTGTTGTTTTCCATTTTGTTTTAAAGAGTGATTTTGAGACAATAAACTGTCGAGCTTATTTCGCAACCAAGACATGAGCACATAAGAGACGAGTCATCCTTCATCATATTCACACATGGGGTCCTACCTATCTAGTTTATTATTAATTATACATAAATAATATGTCATTGCAACCAATTTCCATGTAGGTACCCTACGTTGCACTTTTGGGCGTCAACAAACTGGCGACTCCATAGGTAAATATGTTTCCAATAGATTAAGAACTCAGAATATCCAGTTTCACAGACCAGAAAAGAAAAATTATTGAAGAGAATAGTTATGCAATAGGGGGGAAAAGATGGTTTAAGGGAAATAATGAGGCGAGATTTTGGGAATAACTCATGGAAAGTGGTACGTATGAGGGGGTTTGGTCTTGTATGCATAATGTTTGAACAATATGTAACATATAATATTTTTTAAATCTTTTAAAGAGAAACTTCCTGGTATGCTCTTTGAATCTTAGGATGAAAGGAATATACTCCATAAATTAAGGATGTAACATACAGTTCTATACTCCATAAATTATGACCAATTATTATCACAACAATAAAGTTATATCCTTTTAAAACTCATTGGATAACCTTCCTAGTGGGACCCCTACCAAACCTTGGCAAAATTGAGTAATAATTAGGATTTAGTCTTGCAATCATTTTCATGCTTTCATAAAGGTTGGGCCATATAAATTCTGTCAACAAATGGCGATAACCTGGAAAACAATCAAGAAGAAACATCATTTGTGATATTGCAAGTTGTTGGAGGATTAACTCCATATTGGGAAGTGTAAAATTATCCTTCACGCTAGCCTTGTTAAGGACACAAAAATTGACACATAATCTAATATCCCCATTTTTCTTCCTTACTGGAACAATATTTGCAACCCATTCAGAATATTTTGCAAGAAAAATAATATGGGTTGCTAACAATTTTTCTACTTCCTTACAGATAGTGGCTTCAAGTGTAGTATTTGTGAGTCTTTATCTTTTCCTTACAGTTTTGGAATCTTCTTTAATGGGAATATCATGTTGAATTATGCTTGGATAAAAACCACACAAATAAGCATAAGACCAGGCAAATACATCATGAAACTCATGAAACAAATCCATGAATTTATTCTTTTTTGTTTCTGAACAGTGGGCTCCAATTTTTAAAATATTTGGATCTTCTTCAGTCCCAATGTTCACGAGAATGGTATCACCAATATTTATTCTTGAATCCTCCATTTATTTTTTCTTGTGACTACTAACATCACTAGAAGAAAAAGAACCTTCAAGGGGAGTTAACCCTTTGGGAAATTTATTATCATCTAAAGAGATAATTTTGTTTTATTAACAGGTTCATTTTTCAGAAAAGCATAGATGAATTCATCATCAAGAAAAACTTTCCAAGCTCCAAGTTATATAGTATATGTGGAGAATATAAGGATATAAATTCACATTCAGGTATTTCAGAGAGTAATTGTTTTTCAGGATGAGTTGCATAAACAACTAGCCTATCAACCATGTAATTCAACTCTTTCCGCACATATGTGATATTGAAAGATAATAGATTAGAAATCAATTTCCAAATTGTTTTTGTATATATTTTAAAAAATTTGTTTGACGGATTGTAAATCTTCCTTGCCAAATTGAAAACTAATTCAGAATCGCCAAACACCATAAGGTGAGAGCATCCCAAATTAAAAGCATTTTCAATACTAAGTATAATGGATTCAAATTCTACAACATTATTGGTACAAGAAAACTTGAGTCTATAAGAAAAACTGTGAATTTTCCCCATAGGATAATATAACACAATCCCATCACCCTTTCCTTCACTTGAATATGCACCATCAAAATGCATATGTCAGGTGTGATCATCTGGATCAAGATATGGTGGAACATAATTTTCTTCTTCAAGGAAGATAGAATAAATGTCAATGTCTTCTTCAATAAAGTTGACATGAGGTTGTGGAAATACATCCTTCGTGAAGAACAATGATGTTCTTTTCTACTTTTGGAAGAGGCATATGAGTCTCATCCATCGACATATATCCACATGTCAAAGCTTTCCAAACACAACCGAGAATGATTGAATAGTTATTTATAGGCATATCGATTACTTGGAGACTACAAATGGTGTGGATCTCAAGATGAGCCAACAATACCAGAGTTACATCTTTGATTTCTCCAACGGTAGCTTGTTGTTGATTATTATAATACAACATGTTCTTTGGATTCTCATTAGTGCAGAATAAACCCAATTCTTCCATGATAATTGTAGACATGACATTTGGTCTAGATCCATCGTCAATGAGACAACAATGTACAATTTTGTCCATAATTTTCATGGAAACATAAAATGGAGGATTCCTAATTTAATTTATTGGATTATGAACATACATAATTTTATTTTCAAATGACTCTTCCTCAACAGTTAGATTATAAATTGTTACAAGGAAAATATCTCTATGGCTAGGGTAAACCACAACAGACAAAAATGACTGCAGAAATCAACTCTATTCTCAAGTATATGCTATATACACAAATATGCTAGCAAGACAAGATAAAAGGCCTACCTCGTCTAGACGTTCGATGAAGTCCACCATTGAGCACGTGACCCAAAGCAATATACCTGTAACTAGTTCTCAACAACCAAGCAAAGCAAGCATATGGTGATAATATATGATGTTATCACATTCAATAACATAATACATTAATATGCATAACAAACACGCCCATGGAATAATAATTCAAATATTTGCAAGATATCAATTGGATGGGAAAAGAGTATTTCTATTAATGTATGATCAGCAAAAGTAAAAAAGTTACAAACTTCTGTGTCGTCACGGTTTGGAATCGATAAACTAAGTTCCTTCTAGTTGGGCCTCCACCACTTCAATCCTCCACCAAAGGCAAACTCATAGAAGAGAGACACAAAATTTCTCAATCAATAAGGGAAGGGCTTGGGGGATGAAAATTGTGTTCAGACTTAAAGGACAAAGGGACGCAGACTCAATATGAAATGAATAATTTATGCAAAGTAACTTTGCTCTCAAAATTGAAATATTTCTCCTTCTTTCCATAGCTTGGAATTGGCCCATTTATAGCCTTCAAATGGAACTGAAGGGTCGAGTCGGAACATTTCAAGTATATGGAAGGCCAAGGATCATAAATCTCATGTCGTGACATGGAAAACTGACACCATTTTTCATTTTTGGGCACAAATCCCGATGTACGTGGGTTGTAGTGGTGTAGCCTGCATATACGCATGTTGTATAGTAGGCAAGGTGTGTACATGTGGAAAAAAATGTATTTTTATCTATGGGATTTGAAAAAAGGGATGAAAAGTCTGCATAGAGAAATGGAAAAAGGCCTTCTGTGCAAGATTGCATAGGGTGAGGCAAATATTGCTATAACATAAATAGCAAAGGTTTTTCCCTCAATAAAACTGTTAATATGATCTTGTTGTTCTAGAATAGTGGCCATATCTAAAAGTGTGGCATCAACTTTAATATTATCCAGTTGTTTTAAAATGTTATATTTATGAGAAATGATAGAGGAAGGAGATGGACTAACCTGAGAATGTTGAACAGTCTGAGCTAATGGGATTGTTGAGCTTGATATGTTCCGAGAGTCAAATTGTCGAGAATTTGAACCAAAAGAATTAGGAATGGAAGAATTTTTTTAAATGTTCCCTTGTTTTTGTTTTGATAATAATGATTCCTAGTATCAACCAACATGACATCATCCTTCGGTGTCCAAACTAACATAACAATAGCTGAACCAATGATTTTTATAAAAATTATTTCTCTTGCATTATTTCTAAGTTTACACATGCTTTCCCCATGATTTTCCTCACAAAAATTATACCAACCACGAAAAATGATAGCTTTAGGTTGAAAAGATTGAGATTGATTTCAAAGTGAAGATTGAGCAAAGCTTTCAAGAGTTGGTTGAGAAAACACTTTTTTTTCAAAAGAGATCATTGGTTATTCATATCATGGATCAATTGTAAAACAACAATCATATCAACCTACTTATTCAAATATTCTATAGGAAGACTAGTTCTCAAAACTTGTTCTTCATATTCCAGGAAAGTCTGCAATATTGACCCTAAACTATTGACACACTTTTATTCTAATCTATGGCGATAATAAGGAGGTATAGAATTATAATAATGCATAAGGGAAACATGATTATGAGGTCTGATAACCTCAAGAATTTGATTGTATAATTTACTAAAACAAAGATTAAATGCTTCAATAGTCTCACTTTTGTCATAAATCAAATTATTATAGCTTTTTAATAGATTAATTGGTCTTTGAGGTTTCCCATAAGTGGATTTGAACCAATAACATAATTCAACCAGTTATCGCGCAAATTGTAGGTCGGGACAAGACTGACCCAAACCACAATATGGAAACAACTAAGAGAATACCTACCCACCATCACCTTAGATAGGTATTCTTGTCACTTTAGAGGTGAAGTGATTACCTCAAGGGGGGAATCCTAGTGACCCTTAGGGGATGGAGATGGAAAGTGGTAGAATGGATTAATGTATCCCCCAGAGGTGGAGTTAAGAAGGTAAATAGGGCTTGGAGAGATGGAAATGTGATGGGAGAGGGTTTCCAAAGGATTGTGCACCAACTAAAGGTAATTGGACTTGCCTAAGACACAAAGAAAGACAACAATACGAGCCCAAATATATGATGGACATGCGAGTGAATCTTGTTGTCCTTGATAGAAGAAGTATACAATGATATATATAATCAATAAATTGATAGAAAAAAGTTGTTAATGAGTCACCATACGTCCAATTAATAAAGCAAGAGACTATTTAGCAATGACTAGTATATCTCAAGAATGATATCAGAAGACATTAGTGACTTAATAAAGGCTAATTTAAACTGGTATTATAGATTTATTATTTCATCCTCGTGGCTGTATAAAGCAAGTGTTCCCAATAAATCTAACCAAAATTAAACCACCCAAAAGAATTCCAACAACCAACAGAACAAAGTGGCATCTTTCTAGCAAATTTCAATGGTTAGAATGAGATTTATTTTAAAGTTTAGAAGATGATTTGTTGCATCCCTAATGGCTATAGTTTTAAGGTTATTACAGCAGAAACAATTACTTAGAAACCAAGATGCCCTAATGGCATTGGTTAGCTTTAAGTATGCACAAAAGATTCCATTTTAGACAATTTCAATATATTGTATTTGAACGTATCCCAATGCAATTATTTTATTTATCCAATGCAAGAGACTAGTGCGTTTAGCTATTGGGCTATGGATTCTTTAAAATTAATGATTTAGTGGAGCTACCTCCTTGTGGGTGTAAGCCTTTTTACTCCCCAAAGAAAGTTGAACTAACTAGGAAAACCCTAGGAGGGTGTAAACCCTTTTACTCCTCCTAATATTCATTTATGCAACAAACTATTTCAAGACAAAATGATGGTCTTAGTGGGGTTATATGCACTTATATTCCCCAAAAATATTATCAAATTAGACTTGTAACCAAGAAAAGAAGCAACAAGATAGATTCCTTATCTATTCCAAGCATAAAGAAGATAAACTCCTTCTTTAACCAAGCAATATACACCATAAAATCAATAAATGTACTCCAAGAGAGATAACACATTACTTATCCATCCAATAGCATAAGACAAACCATCACAAGAGATTATAACCAAGAGATATAGAGATAATTTCCCCAAGAGGGCACAAATTTCAGCCAAGGATGATTCTCCAAGTCAAAATGTTATGATCAAATGGAAAGAGTTTGATCTCTTTTTATACTAATCCTCTTAAAAGAGTTTTTCCACTTACAAGGGTAAACCACAAAGTAAGGAGTGAAAATTTCCTTTACTTTACCCATTTGACATAGTAATAATATTTAATTCATAATTTGCACATGAAAGAAACCCTAAAAGTAAGACGACACCCTCCTAGGGAAACATTTTGGCACTTTAAAGAAAATCATTAACTTGAGGATGAATAGGCTAGGCCTCCAAAGGCCACGTGTCTTCATGCTAAGAATCGCCTCCATGATCCAAGGCATATTTCCTCAAAATCATGTCATGTGTCCTCATCACAACCAAAACCCTAACCCATTGATGCAATACCCCACCTCAATAGGGTCTGTCGACCTCCCGGTCACTGGATCTTCTCTCTTCTCGATCTGGAGTAGCTCATTGATTCCCCGATGGAATCCTCACACAAATATCCATAGGTACTTATGACGAAACCCCATCCGCGTGAACAAGCACAGGCGTAATCTTCCTCCACGTGACCACTACCTGTTACCACCGGCTTAACTAAAAGGCACTTCACAACTCATGACCTTGGGTATCCTATTGTGAGTCACTCGACTCTCCCTACTTCCAACTTCTGAATTCTCGACTTCATTCGCCTTAGATCAATGGTCTGAGGCTTCTCGTGCTCCAACGATCTAGGTCCTCTCTCACGAATCGAGACTTTGTGTTTCATGATTCTGGAGAGAAGTATCCTCCTTCCTTCCGACTTCTGACTTCACGAACTTCGCTCACCACATATCAACGGTCAACGCTCTTTGTGATCTGACGGTTCTAATCCCTTCTTTGCAAGTCGCAAGTTCACGTTTCGCGGTTTTGGGATAATAGTTCCCTACGCACTCTCGACTCTCGATTTCCAACTCTACGCTCACCTCAAATCAACAGTCTAGATCCTTCATCGTGCTTAATCCAATGGTCACTATCACTCCTCCTCTTGAGATTATGAATTCTTCTGACTTAGAAGATTTCTGGGTATTCAAAGGCTTCGACCTTTATTCCACCCATGAGTTTGTTTCTTAGAGCTCATCTACGCTTTTGGAAGGCATTATCCCTTTTGAGATTTCTTGCCTTATGCTCCTTTGACACTTACGGAGTCCCTTCAACGCTTAGTCAAATTCCATATCTATGCACTCCTTGCAGCAACATCTTACGCAAGACTTTGTTCTTGCGGGTGATTGTGCACGCCTTGCAGCAGTCGCTTTGCATTCCTTGCAAAGGGAAAGTTTTGTACTATCTCTTATGAGATTCGAAATCGAAACAGATTTCGTCAACGCACTCCTTGAGTTCGATTTGCACACCTTGAACTCCCTCAACATAAGAGAAACAATTGAAACTTATACTAACATTGACAGTTTCATCCATTCATAACGAAATTCATTCATTTATGAAAACACAATAATAGAGAGTTTCAAATAGTAACAATATTATGCATTTGAATCAATTTTCCTCTGTCATATTCATTCAAAATTAAATGACTACAACTAAGATCAAATCAATAACTAAAAACCCAGAAAATTCCTACTAACTTGCAACAACCTCATTTGGGTGTACAAAACCTCTATTTAAATAAGAGGGTCCTTAGGGTTCCCCCCAACTACTCGTCTACTTCGAAAATAAAAACCTTACTACTACCTAAGTTCAGTTACATTCAAGACTAGGAGTGAAACTCCCAGATCACTCATGATCATTCAACTCCCAAGCATTTGATCTTCTTCCATTTTTTAATCAGCTCCAAAATATTTGCAGTAACTACGAGTCTTTAAGATTATGAAATGATTCCCAGGCACTGAGTTGTTCTACCATGCGAGTTCACTGACAATGCTCCTGCATCATACTCCTCTGCACAAAAATTCATGGACTCTTGTCCATGAGCTCCTGTACAGACTTGCCATGATTTTGGATATTGGCTTCATTTTCCCAATTGGCATCCTCTATCGGGTGTCCCTTCCACTTGAATAGATATTCAAAATAGGTCTTTGATCCAGGTGGATATCGGTGGCCACCCACCTTTTTCGACTGGCTCAAAACAGTTTTCTGGCAATTTTGGCAATTTACTATTTTTAGCAGGTTTTAACTTCCGGGGCCATTTTGAGGGCCTAAATGAAGGTTTTTTGAGATCGAGTTTCTCAATGATATCCGAAGGCATTATTGAGCCACCAAAATGAATCTCCTTGATGATACCTTTCCAACGAGCTATCACACGCCTAAAACGGAGATCGTATGCAAAAGTTACGACCCCGAGAAGTTGATGTACTAACTTACCCAAACGGGGCCCACATGACTTTTGGCGCTTCATATCCTAGGGTTAGGTTTTTGGATGTATATGAATTTTGGCATTCTTGTCTATTGTAAAAAGGCCTCTAGAGCCTCATTGTAATCATCTTCTCACGGATGCGAGTAGCAGCCACATCTCTTCTCAGAGATAAGATACCAGCGCCCTAGCTAGTTTATTTCCATTCTGTCTGTAAGCATATTTTAGTCATTTGTGATTAATGAAATGAATTTGTGATTAATGAAATGAAGTCTTATTTCCGCTGCATCTCTGTGTTTATGTGTATTTTTGTATTTCATTGTGTTCCTGCATAAATATGGATCAGTGGTATCGGAGCGATCTGCTCATTCTTGATCCTTCTTTGCATGTCCCCAACGAGATCAGGGTATAAGGAATTGGGGCTCGATCTGGTTGAACCTTTGCGAGATCAGCCTCACAAACCCCGAAGACCGCCCATGGGGGAAGAAAAGAAAGATGAGGGAGTAGGAGATCCTATCAAAATTTTGCTCGAGGAGGCCCTCGAGAAACAAAGGAACGCGATGATGGACAACTTTGCCCAGATTCTTCAACGGATTCCGACTGGCAGTGCATCGACATCCAGAAGCCACTCTGGAGGTTCCACTCCTTTTAAGGTACAAGTAAACTT
>ML793893.1:148471-163358 GCA_009831015.1 Picea engelmannii
GTTTCGAACTTGAAGAAGAAGAAGAAGAAGATGATGATGATGGAGGAGGAGAGGGTGGTGGAGAAGCACCATTCCCTCCATCTCTGCCTGGAGTCTTGTCACCACCGCCTCCCTTATGCATTGAAGGGTTAGATCCTTCACCCCGTGACATCATGTTCCGTTCCATCATGACCTTCATCATATCTCTCAACTGTATGATAGTCTGCCTGAAGTCTTCTTCTTCATTCGGAACACGTTCATGGTCTTCTGCATGAGCCATGATTGGTGAATGTCTCTCTACAACTTGCGGTGAATGAAACTGCTTCCTCCTTGTCGGATAAGAACTTGGCTCCACAAGTTGACCTTCTCCTCTTGTGATTTTCAACCTTGTGAGCATCAGAAACAAAACTTGCAAACAATCAAGTCTTCAAAACTAGTGCTCTGATACCAACTTAATGGTTTCAAGTCTTGAATAACTTGAATAAACTAATCTAAAAATGAATAAGAATTGAATAACTTGAATAATTATTTTTGGTTTCAAGTCTTCTTCATACATAAACTAATCTCCCTATATCCACCTGGATCTAGAACCAAACAAGATAGGACATGATGCTTTCCCTAAGTTGCTACCATTGAATTTACTACCAAAGAAGGAATGGATGACATACCTTTAGATATTGCTTCCTTATATCTCTGTTGTCCCTGCTTCACTCTAGTGCTCTTGTGAGATCAGATCTGTAATGAAACAAACCAACCAAAGTGAAAGCAATAATTGTAGACTCAATGGAAACCTAAACATGTGATCAAGGAGTCATGTAATAAAACGCTAATGATTTTATGGGAAAGAAACATGTCGTTGTATCATATTAAGTAAAAGTGGAAGATACAACCAAATTTTCTTGATGTCCCAAGTTCCCTTTCGGTGGTCCTTTGTTCCAACACATATATACACTTTCTCCTAATTTGTATGAATATGATCCACAAAGATTGATGGAAAAATGGAGGCCCCAAGCATCAGTTGTATCAGGATTCTTCACACAGTTTTCAACCTATTCTTCCAGCAATTCTTTACTCAATCTTTCTTAACCTTTTCCATGAGGAATCCATCATTATATAGGAGAAGGTGAAGTGTTTACAAGGATGAGGATGATCCCACCAAATCAGAGAAGCCAGTAAGATCACAACCATACGGATGCCACCTCACATTCTAGAAGGTTCTCCTTCTAGAAACTTCATGAAACTTCTTCTTTTTCTTAGCTTCAAGCATCGCCACACCCTGCCTATATAGAAGCATGTGGAAATCCCGCGAGCCAAGCATAAAAAAGCCTGCAGAAATCAAGGATTTTCGCACTGTGTACCATTGTCAGCCTGCGGCGTCATTCCAAAAATATGCCTTGTAGGGGAAGAACTTAGTCATTTTCCTCATGTAAAAGATTGTTTTGGAAGCCTGAACACATGCCTGCAAGTTCATCATCAGAGTGACCAAAATAATTTGTAACAAAATGCCCCCGAAACTATGAGGCTAGAACTCGTGACAGCAGAAATACTTTGTAAAATGTGTGTGTGTCGGGAACAAGGAGTGCACCAATCGAGAACCTGCAAATAGTCAAGGATCTACATAAAATTATATCATTTATGAGGTAGGCATTCCCATTATCAGACCACAAGTGATTTAAATCATAAATGTAAGTCATGTCCACCAATTATACACCATGGAGCCATGTCGTCAAGATTCTACATAGCCACCAGGAATACACTGTGGATCTATGTATTAGAAATTTTAAATTCAGACATAGCCATGAGACATACAAAGTGGATCTGTGTGAAAATACAAATCATAAATACTCCATCGCAACCTGGATAAAAATGATAAGATCCAGGGTCTTCAATCCCGTCATCCGTAAGTACGAATCTAACCATGCGATTACAGATGCTGAAGTCGAACATGGTAGAAACCACTTGATTATCGGTCATTAATGAAAACCGTTAACAAGTGCGAGGGAAATCACCATTGATGTCAATTACTCCCAAGGTACCTTAGTACAATCCATCGAATGTGAATAAATGAGCTGAAGTCGAACACTCGATGAAATCTCTCGATCATAGACTGATGATGTGAATCCACCATCAAAAGCAAAGAAACCTGCCATTGAGGCATGCAGACTCTAAGGTACTAAACAATTTCTAAGTCTTGTTCCTGGATGATGAGTTGAATTCGACAGGAAAAGACTCGTCACGGGAGGGCCTTGATGTATCCCCCATTAGTGACACAAAATAAGTAACAAATTTATGGTAGATCAAAGTATGAAAACGATTTGAAACTGACACAGGGAAGGTCGACATGGTAAGAATTGACAATTGCATATGGCTGACTCAAGAGAGGGCTTGTTTGGACTTCTCTTGAACATATGAATGACACGACAATAGTCTCGGCAGCATTGACTCAAAGAGGACCCAGGATATGAATTTGCAGAAAGTCAGACGAGAGACAAATGAATTTCCCAACCTAGATTTAAATGATGAATGGGATGTCATGTTCAAGAGCGATTAGTACTACCACTAACACGGTCACAGAGACACATTTATTTCCCAAATTTTCCCCCACAATTTCTAGCTAGTACCTATTTATTTTCATGCAAGCTTGAGGAGGATAACATATGCTTCTTGATGTAAGCTCATCCTTCGGACGAGTCCCTCAGAGTATGTTTAATGAACCCTAAGAAGGAGTGGTTTGGTCCCATGTGGGTCTGTCAATATTTGTTTAACAAGTCCAAAGATAGAAAACTCGAGGGTTTTTCATGTTTATAGAGTCTGAAAAACACTTAAAGAGAACTCTCTCAGTTCCTTTTTCATAAAATAATTCGAAAGACTGAAAAAGTGATAAACTATTGCTTGTCGAATTTTTTATTCAAATACTTTTACGAGTGTGAAAAGAATAAGGTCGCTCGATAATATTTTCATTTTTACGGAGTGCGAAAAGAGCTTAAAGGATACTCCATGGGTTCTGTTTTTCGTGTTTCCGTGACGAATATGAATAAACAACAAAAGTATACTTGGTTACATTCTCATCGATTTTCGAGCATAAGAACAAACAAGGACTAGGCTCGAGGTTTTTGAGAAAAAACCCTAAAAAGTACTGGTATATATAACAAACAGAAAAGAGAATTAAAAATACATCCATACAACATTGTTTAGGGATTTAGTCGTTCCACGTGTGAAAAATAAAAGACTCACGGAACCATTAGACTTTTAGGTTATGATAAAATGCATTAAAATAATATAAAATATTATTAGAAAAAGCAAAAAAGTTAAATAAATAGGGGTAAAACTTCTTATTGCTATTTCATTTGCATTTCATTCAAAACTTGTCTAGAAACCCTATTTTTACCTCATATTTCAGCTGTTGATTGTAAGAATCATAGGCTACCATTCAGTGAACGGTCTCCATCAACACGGTAAGCTCGGCATCCTCTTCTTTTTCAATGGATTGAAATTCATTTATTTTGGTTAAAAAGTAATTTTTGGATGATTTTTTGGGCCGATAGGCTCACACTAGGGCCGCCACTGGTGGTTGGTATCGGGACTTGCGGAAATCAAGTATTTCTGCAAGATCCCTATGGCTCACCTACGGAAACCCCACACTGTATTAAAAGTTTTTCTGCGGCGGTCGAAAATCCAAAAAATTATCCACGCGTTTGCCCAACAAAGAATCTCAAAAGCAACGATTGAATATGCTAATCCATTTTTCTCACCTCCATGCAGGGATTTGATTTCCAAAATGTTGGAGTGGAGAGAATGGGAACATAAGGATGATGACTTCGAGGCCTTGAATGATCCAGGCACTATCAATTCCCTACGATAGTCCAGATTGTTAAAAAAATTTAAAATCCAGGGCATGAGAGCCCAACTGAGGTTATTAGAATACCTGGTCCACATGTGGGATGTAGTTCAGCAGGTGTTTCATGTGGGTGTCCATTTTATTTTCTTGTATATCTAAGACATTTACTTCTTGATGGGGTTGTCCCGTCGTGGAGCACATGTGACCTTAACAAGAGGTCGAGGTGGTGGTTTGTCGATGAGCGAATACATTTGTCGGTACTGCGAACCTAAGGCCAAGAGGCGCAAAGGTAAGGTATCCATCAGAGGTGTTTGGGATTTAACTCTTCGGACCATCTTGTTTACCATTACACAGATGGTAGGAAGTGCATCTCCACACATGGCCCTCCAAAGTTATTTTTAGTATGTTTTGGAATGCATGAAACCTCGTGTGTTCAACTAGTGTGATGGCCTTCTTCGTAGTATGAAGACAGAGTTAACCAAGAGCAAGAATGGGGACCTGAAGCAATTCGGGTATGGATCTATTTTGGTGTCTTTCTTTTTAGAAAGAGTCCCTCATTTATGCCTACAGGTAGAGTGGGGTATACAAGCGCCACAGGATCTGAGGATGAAAAGATGGTGCGAGCTCATGGCTCGGCATGTAGTGGGCCCCATTGTCAAATAGAATGATGCTTTCTTTGATCGGTTGAGGCCTCAAATTTTGATGATAGATGATTACGCCTATGCTGTTTTGGAATTTTGAGGCGACCTCGATTTGGTACTACCTGAGGGTTTTTCAGTGGGGGGACCTAGGTAAGAAAAACATTTTGGTTTTATGATGTTTTTGTGAATTGTTTTTAGAATATAAGATGTTTTTTATGCTCTCTATCTAATGACTAATCAAAAATTTTGATCATGCAGATGTAGGGCCACACCGAAATACGGGTACATCCCCCATTCAAAGATGAGGGGAAGCAGTTGTAGTAGCAGGATGGGATGTTGATGACTATGAGGTAGTCGAACAAAATCTAGAGGGCTTGACAACATACATCCAGAACATCTCGATCAACGAGATTCTGAGGCATTATCAGCGCCACACCATAGGCGTGTCTAGTTCACTCAGTCGACTACTCTATAGGGTAGCATGGGCAGTAGCATGCTACCGTGAGTAGCATCCATGATGTTAATTTGTAGAATCCATGGGCTTCATATTTTGATATTTTAGTCTTTGGACAGAAAACACCTTTTTGTAAAAAACATTTTATCGTTATATATATATATATATATATACATGAGGCTTCTACCAGCTTACATTGCTTTATATACAACATGTGATGTGTGATTGGATTTATAAATGTATCAAATGTCTGTCTAACACATAATTGGTTAATGCACCAGTTAACATATTTAGACATCTAGGAATGTGTTGATACTCAATATAATCAAATTAATGTTCCAAGAGGAGAATTCGTAAATATACCCATAACAAAGTAGGACTTCAGATAGTATAGATGTTACTTAACTGTAGAACTACTAGCTGCGAATCAAGTCATACAACCAGTTGTTGAATCCCAAGTGAAATATCATCGGTCAACAATTCGATGATTGCGCTATATTCTGCGATATTATTGGTTGCACGACCGAGGCAAACACCTTGCAGACTGATAAGTTCATTCGTGGGTGCGTAGATTTCCTAAGAAACAGAAGCTAGGTTCTGAGTACTATGACTAGCACCATCGGTGAAGCCAATATAGGGTAGTGAAGATGCCAACATCTGGAAACCAAGAACAACGCAACGTAAGTAGTTGGGGGTCGAAACCAAATAACGAAAAATCACACAAAAGTATGATACAATAAAAATACAAGCACTCATGCCAAGATAGTCTAAGCATAGTACTTCTTCAAGTGCCCATTTATGGGTTCACTCAAAGGAATGCCATCATAATCTACTAACTCATAAGATCCCTTCTCCAACACTCGTTTGACGATATAAGGGCCGTACCACATAGCCTCAAATTTTCTGGCCCCTAGTAAATCATGATCCTTTTCATAGAGAAGAACTAGATCACCTTCTGAGAAAACAAGCGGCCTGACATGCTTGTCGTATTGAGATTTTATGTGTTTCTTCCGGGTTTCAATAACTAGGGTGGCATCATGACAGGTTTCGTCTAATCGCATAAGATACAATAGATGTTCTTCCTCGATAGAGGTGTTGGGAAGATGTTCAACGACTAGCTTCAATGACGGTATCTCACATTCATTCAACAGAATAGCTTCAATACCATACACCAACTGAAAAGGCGTAAATCTCGTAGAAGACTTCACGGATGTCTGATATGCCCACAATGCTGAAAACAACATCGTGTGCCAACTTGTTTTGTGAATTCCTATTATTCGTCAAAGCATAGTGATGAGAACCTTGTTGATTTATTCAACTTGGCCATTGGCCTGTGGATAGTAGGGGATTGAGTTTTCATGTCGAAGATCCCACTTTTCGGTAAGCTCGGACATCATGAAATTTTGAAAATGGCTACCATGATCGGTGACGATAGCTTGTGGGATTTCGAATCGTGTGATGATATGATTGAATATCAATAGGGTTGTAGTTTTTGCGGCATTATCGAATGTATGCATCACCTCGACCCACTTCATGAAATAATCCATGGCTACGATAATGTATCCATGCCCCCCCCCACCGAGTGAGGGTTCCAAGTCATGAAATCAATACCCCATTTCATGAAAGGTCCAATGGAAACTACAGGGTGTAAAGGAGAAGGATGTGATCTTATTTTGTTTTTGTACGTTTGGAAAGCATGGAATTTTTGGATGGCAATAATACAGTCTTTAAATAAAGAAGGCCAAAAATACCCTGCTCGTAAGATCTTTTAGGCAGTAACATACCCAGACATGTGACCACCACATGCTCTAGAGTGGCAGTCATTCAAGGCTTTCTCAACTTCATCATAGGTGAGACAATGTCAAAAAATAGAGTCAACCCCACAACGATAAAGAGTGTCACCTAGGATAATGTACTAACGGTCTTGGTAACGTATACGACGACAGTCAACGCTAGACAAATCGGGCTGAAAAGTCTAAGTCTAGAGACAAATAATGATATCCCCATACCAAAGGTCATTGGAACTGATCAAAAAAAGGGATTCGTCAGGTAAATAATCATCTGCTACATTTTTTGTCTCAGTGTAGGTAGGGTCGCATATCAGTTCGAAAAACACCAAGGATTTCTTAGACTTAGTGCATTTGTACTCTAAGTCAAACTCCTGGAGAATCACTATCCATTTGGAGTATTTTCCCCCTAGAAATTGGCATGTAAGAAGGTGCTGCATAGGGTTGTAATCAGAAATTACAATGGTCTTGCGTAATAGGATATAGTGACAGAAACGTTGGACATCTTGAACAACTGCCAAGGCCATCTTTTCAATATGTAAGTATTTGGCTTCGGTAGTCATGAGACTCCGACTCAAATAATAAATGACATGTTAGTCATGTAAATCATCTTCTTGGACTAAAACCATGGAAATGGTAGAGTCCAAAGCAACGAGATAAAGGAAATAATATCGACTATAATCGAGTAGGAAAAGTAGTGGGGTACGGGTTAAAATCAGTTTCAAATCTTCGAAGGCTTTGTTGGCAATGGTATCCCATATGAACTCATAACCTTTCTTTAGAAGTCGAGTAAATCTGAGCGTTAGCTCAGCGTAGTTTGGGATAAAATGACGTAAAAAAATGTCCTTCCCTTGCAAACTTTGCAGCTGGTGGAGTGAGGAAGGAGGAGGGAGATTGAGAATTGCCTCGACCTTCAAAGGATCTACCCTGATCCCCTGATGTGACACAATAAATCCCAAGAGTCGATCGGAATCCACACAAAAGACACATTTGTGTGGGTTTAAGTGTATACGATAGAACTGACAACGAAGGAAAATGGCTTAGAGGTGTGTCGAATGGTCACTACGATGCATGGAATGCATCGGCAGGTCATCTAGATATGGTTGTACAATGTGCTTGATATCGTGAAAAGCATAAGACATGGCACATTGAAAAGTCACACCAACGTTTTTTAAATCGAAGGGTAGTTTCCGGTAGGCAAAGGTGCCCCAAGGACAAATAAAAGCAATTTTGTGTTGATCCATGGGTAAGATATTGATTTGATTATATCCGGAGAAACCATCCATCAAAGAGAAGATTTCACTTCCAGTGCAATCGTCAATGATTTGGTCAATGAAGGGGGTAGAAAATTTTTCCTTAAGACAAGCTTTGTTGATATCCCTATAATCAATGCAGACACAGATTGTACCTTGTTTCTTGTTAACTAGAACTAGATTAGATACCCAATCAGTTAAAGCCACGGGATAAATAAATCCAGCTTTAAGAAGTTTTTTTACCTCAAGCTTGATATCAGTTTCCTTACGAGGGTGGATCAGGCAAAGTCTCTGCTGGACGGGTTTAGCGCCCAGGTAGATCTTAATTTTGTGTACAACAATATCAAGGTCAATACCCAACATCTCTTCATAGCTCCATGTGAATATGTCATGAAACTCCTAAAAAAGGGACTTATATGCGACAACCTCATCGGTGGCTCCGATATGAACATTTTCGACAACTCCAAGTTTAATAGATATGTCGAGGGGGATGGTGGGTGAAATTTTATTCAAGTTCCCTTCATATAAAACTTCATGTGTGGACTCGGGAATAGAAGAAATAACAACAATGGTCGACAGAGTCAAGATCCGTTGGTAACTCTCTAAGGTGTGTTGCTCCAAGAAGAGGATGGAATGATGATTCCTATCATCCCATGGGGTGTCTTCCATGGATATAACCGACATGATCATCTCGTTCGTAGGAAAAATAACATGGAACATATCAAGAGATGAATCACCAAGAGAGGGAGTAGAGGGGTTTTCCAATTGAATGGCTTGATAAGCGGATTCAACCGAGCTTAAAGGCATCTGGTTGCCATGGAGAATATAATCACCAGGTTCGGGTACTATCCACGGGTCCGAATATGCGGGGGTTTCGCGGACGGAGGTGGAAATCATGTTGATTGAGGCAACCAAAGGAGGTGGAACATCAAGTGGTGGGATCAGGAACGTACCCATCAAATTTGAATCTTTTAGTAGACCCACACCGACATTCTCATACCCAGGGGGTGTCTTTGCAATGAAGGGTACGTTTCTAGTACGAGTATCAGAGTTAAAAAAGGCTAGTTGGTCTACTATAACAACCTTTCCCTGGTGTGGAAAATGTATGAGACATAAAAGAGTAGACATGACTACACTCATGGAATCAATCTAGCTACAACCAAGTAAGATGTTGTAATCGAGAGGTGTGTCAAAGGCCTCAACTTCAACATTGACCAATTGAGTTAAAAAAGGCTAGTTGGTCTAGGAGATTCAATGGATTTCCAATAGGCAACAGACACTCATGTCAAGGCATCCTCATCAATAACTGATCTACAAATGTTCTTGTCTGCGAAAACAACTTGTATCTGAAATGTGAGTTGAGGGGGTAACCTTGGAATGTGATCTTCCAGGTCAAAGACTATTAAATTCGTATCTGTAGGGTCAATTCCACCAATAGCCTTTAACAGTTTCTTCCATTGAGTGGGACAACTTTGAAGGACTTCGAGAGCCGACATCACGAAGGGTGCCTACACCAGATCTGCAACAATACTATAGTTCTGAGAAGCACGTGCATGAGGATTGAAAGCAGACTTTCGAACAACATCCTTTGGGGGAGGGCAAAGAAATTTATCAAGACTCAGTCGTTCGAGATGAAGAGGACCATTGGGAGGTGGAGTCAAGTGAGACTGTTGGACCAACGAAGGTGGTATATCGTCAACTTTCTCCTTTGAGGAAGATTAATCTTTGTCCTGAGTGGTAAGTGTAACATCATTCTTTTTTGAATCACCATTACACATAAGTACATAGGAAGTAGTGGATGGATAGAGTTGGTCATGAATGACAAATTGGTCATGTTGTTGAGAAGGGAAAGGTTGGGACAAAACAGCCAGTGTGGGAGGTTTCACGGTCCCTTAAAGGAACTTAGTAACCTCGACTCGTCTTGGACAATATTTCGTGTAGTGATCATCACCACAGATAAGACAAGGGTACCAGGTTTTGCGCTTATCCTTATCATCAACAGGTTATGTTTTGGATTTCTCAGATTGCGTGTTATTTTTATCCTCCTTATTCTTACCCTTCCCCTTTTTAGATTTATTTTTTCCGGCAGGGGTAGATTGAACGGAGTTCCCCTTAGAGGTTTTTCCAGTGGAAGGAGTAGGAGTCGGATCATTTTGAACATAAGAAGCAGTAGACTTGGGATTGGTGGGAGAGGCTTGTGCAGATTGAGGTTGAGCATGGGAGGTGCCAATCACACCATCAGTCGCATGAGAAGCAGCATTAGTAGTTGAGGTAGTGGTGGTAGAAGGACTAGGTGCTTCAGGGAGAAAATCATAAAGAGTACCCGTTTTTGAATAAACAAGATCGACGTATTGTGCACGACTGATCGTCTGTTCTTCTGTGACAACTCCACCCATGGAAATGTCACAAGAGATTTGATTCACGAAGGATTTTGTGAACCATTCTTCCAATAACTGATCGGGAAGATCGAGTTTGATTAAATGTCGTCTTCGTCTCCACTCATGAATATGATCGGAGATGTGAGTGGCCTTGTTTTGCTTGAAGGAACTCAAAATCTCGGTTCTTGTTTCATAACAGATTGGAAACTGGTAGTGTGTGAGGAAATCCATGGCTAGGGTATTAAAGTCGGTGAAGAATCCTCGTGTGAATTGTATATACCACTTTGCATCCAAACCCATAAGAGTTCGTTGGAAGAGTCGTAACCGAATGGAATCGTCCATCAAAGAGTTGGACAAACACCAAAGGTGAAAAGTCATGACATGGTTGTTCGGATATTCTCCCGGTTTACCATCAAATTTTGGAATGTCAGATGATAGCTTGGCCGGTATAACGGACCAATGGGGAGAATGCAGGATGGGGTCATTCAAGATTCTAGACTAGTCAAGAAGATCCAAAGTGGCTAAAAAGGGTAATTGTCTATTCACATGAGGATACTGGTGACTTTAGAGAGGAAGTCCCATTGGTATACTAGTAGGACCGTAAGCAGTATGCATGGGAGGTGAAGGTCCTGACAGATTCGAACGTGCATGTGGAGGCATGTAGCCCATAGGATTGTACTGATTAGGGATGTTCCCTTGGAAAGGGACACTAGGTTGAACATTTTAACCCTAAATGGGATTGGAAGAACCGAGATACGACTGGCCCAAACTAGGGGGTATGAAAGAGATAACTTGAGGTTGTTTCCCCCCAGACGATTGTGGATTTCCTTGGATGAGAAGGTTCCAACACTAGGCCAACTATCCTAGAATGTTATGTCCATGAGGTGTGGAAGGACTTCTGAGCGAGGGTTGTCCTCCAAGCGGGGGTGGTATTCCAATTTGGTGGTGCCCTCCAAATTGGGTTTTCCCCTTAGTTTTATATTGTCCTCCAACAAGAATCTGAAAACCATAAGTGAATAATGGAGTAGAGCCTCCAATTGTATTGGAGCCACTTGGGCCAAATCCTCCCATAAAAGGTGGATAAGACCCTCCGGAGGGGACCTGGGAAGGTGTCGGAATGAAACCAGAAGCAGCATTGTACCTAGGACGAGTAAAAACTCCAAATGTTTAGGACAGAACTTGAGTGGGAATGGGGATAGAATCATTTAAAGCATGGTACCAATGAGGGAGAGATGGGACAGGTTTAGAAGAAATTGGTGTATCGATGGGAGCATGAGTGACCACCGAATTCCCAATGGGAGTAGTCATAGCATGCGAGACCATTGTAGAATGGGTCATATGAAGAGGAATGGTTGAGATAGGACCAGCGGACTGTGTGTCTAAACCTGCGAAAACATAACAAGTCATGTTATTAAAGTGATCTAGAGGTATCATATAGGTAACAGATGTCTCAGGTAGTTCAGAGACGACACGTATATCAACACCTACCTCTGAGCCGTAAAGGTTTCGCACAGTAGTCGAGATTCGAAATATGTCAGTGGTCCAAAAAGGATCATCACTTTCTATTTCGGTAAGAGGTCCGATTGGTATTCTAGAAGTGTCAGCAACAAGTTCTTCGGAGGAATTCAGTCAGAGAATACGTCTCTCGTATCTAGGAGGGATGCAGAAAGTGTCTAGAGAATCAAAAACAATTCAGAAATTGTCTAGAGAGTCGGTTATTTCCTCTTGAGATGGTATGTCGTCCTAGACCTCACTCTATTGAGGAGATCCCTCTGGTGGGTTAGGAAGCAAGGGTTCGGAGACTCCCGGATATTCTGGGGGTAGTCCTTGCATTCTACATGAACGACGTGGAGGGTCAATGTTGGCTAAACCAAAAATTTTACGGAAGAAATCTATGGCCAAATATGAAAACAAACAACACTCGCTAATAAAATCTAGGGATCAGACCAAGCAAACAAAACCTTCTTATTTCGAAGTCACTAGTTGGTGATGAAATCCAACGTCGCAAAGTCAAGACAAGAAGGGGCTAGGACAAAGCTGGTGGAAAATTTACATTGACAACTTGCTTAACGGACTTACACCTTGGTGTAAGCTCCCACACATAATCGTGGGTATACCCTCCAAGGAGCTCGAGTGAGTCTAGCCAACATCAATTCTAGGTACCGTGAAGACTTTCCCCTCTACAGTCACCTCATGTAAGACCCTAAGAAGATAGGAAACTAAGGTTACCAAGTACAAAAGTGATGCCTGGGGAAACAATTGGCAGTCCAATCCACGTGCAAAGGCAGGGTATCTAGCCCGAAATCACCTTGAGAGGCTTCCACTCATCATTGTGGGTATACCTTCAAGTGACCCCCATAATACGTGCAATCTCTACACGGATATCAATAGAGCAAGGTGAGTAACTCTACCAATCTCAATGTGACCTCAGGTTTGACCCTTGTGTGAGAAGGGCTTCCCAGGACAAAATGTTGCAAATGTAATTAAACACTCCCTATCACAAGATGTTATTGTGTGTTTTGTGCTTTGGAGAGTGTGTCTCACTTCCTATTCCAAATCTTTAGCTTAGCTAATGTTGGTGTAAAAGAGCCCTAGAAAATAAAAGTTACTAATTGATTTTTAGATTTCGCAATTTTTTTAAAGGTTGGTGTTACTCAAGAGGGAGACGGAAATGAAACCAATGTTATGTAAGACCTTGCCCCAAAAACATGCAAATAGAAATGAATGATGCAAATTTTTGTTCAATGAACAAGAGGGAGAAGGTATTTCTGGAACGATGTAAGCTATGAAATAAGCTTTCTTTTTCTCAAATGAACATGAATGAAAACAACCATAAACAATAAAGTTTCTCAATTTTCTCTTTTTTTTTTTGGATGCAATAAGCTTTCTTATATATGATTACTCAAACTAATAAGTTATTTTAAATTCTTCCTTTCTAAGTCCAAATCAGGGGTATGACCAAGAAAGGACAAGTAATCCAAGAGAAATTATACACTCAACAAACACCCAAATCAAACTTTCAACGAAGATAAAAGTAAAAATGACAAGAAAGTGTTTCTCCAAATGCAAATGAAGAAATGTCTTCTCAATCATCAAGAAACCCAGAACATGAAATCAATCCAAAACTTCAAAATCCAATCAAAGACTTTTAATCGAACAAGCACTCAAATACAAGTTCAGAGATTATACCCTTGATGATAAAAATCAAAAACTAAAACTGGAAAAAGATTAAAAGAGAGGTGTTTGATCTTCGAAACCAATCAACAACAAGTTACACAATCAGGAAAAAGTCAAATATTGGCATTAAGAGACCCTCCCAGCTGACTAGAGAAAAATTGGGCATCAACAGAGGTAAAAAACCAACTCAAAAAAAAAAATTCATAGACGTCGTCATAGCCTAATAGCATATCACAGTGTGGAAATCAAGAGTTTCCGCAGGCCAGCAAAAGATAGGGTGTGGAAAGTTCGCACTGAAGTAAAGAACCTGTTAAGCCCTAATGTTGGCTCATTACCCCTTATTTGGGGCATATTAGATTAGTAATGCTATTTTATTTATGTCGGCTTTAGGCCATTAGTTGTAATTTAGATAACTAATGTTATTTTAATTATGTCATCTTTAGGCCATTATTTGTAATTATACCTCCTAGTCTCCTATATATACGAAGGAGACATTTTCATTTTGAATCATCTTGTACTTGAACATTTTAAGTGGGGTAAAAGGAGGTTGCCCCCTCAAAGAGGCTTATTATCTGAAATTATCTCAGTTTCAAGGCGTTGAGTACTTTTCCTGAGGTTTTTCCATGCTATATTGATGTTTGGTTCTTAACATATGGTATCAGAGCTCAAGGTCTTGGGGTTTCGCTGCTACATCTGAGACACCGTGGAATTTTCTCTATAACTTTTTTTCTACAACGTTTTAGAAGGAACCACTTGGAGGGAATTTATTAGACGGGTCAAGGTACGTTGGGCTCAAAATTCAGCTCATGAGGCCTTATACTTTCGGAGATACAACCTGTACAAGATAGGGTTATGGAATCATCCTGAAATGAGTCATTGAGGCATTTTCACTATAAACACTTTTCTGTAACGTTTCAGACCCTACCCTACGGATACCATTTACAGAAATTAGTATTGTATCTTTCATAAAAAGTTCAGCTTCTGGGGAATTTTAAATTTGTAGATACACCCTGTGTAAGATAGGGTATCTGACTAGCCCTATTGACTAGTCTCAATAAGGTATTCTAGGTAAAACAATCATAACTTCTTCCTAGAGTATCCAAATTAAGTGGGACTAGTTGCATTGGATCGTGGACAGTCTGTAGTATTTTGGGTGCGAGTTTCAGAATTTGATATCAATTATTTTGTGTGGGGCATTCTATACAAGTGAGATCTCCTGGAAAGGCCAAAAATCGGTAAGTTGTGAGGAAGTTACCGTAAATTCCACTTGGCACATCCAATTTTGATCAGACCTATGGCATTGCAGAGAAGAAATATCAGAGAACTACCTAAAGGAAATTTTCATACCCAGAAGGGCCGAAACTTGGGAGATATAATAGA
>ML793893.1:167736-178959 GCA_009831015.1 Picea engelmannii
ATTGGGGCATATTAGATTAGTAATGCTATTTTATTTATGTCGGCTTTAGGCCATTAGTTGTAATTTAGATTAGTAATGTTATTTTAATTATGTCGGCTTTAGGCCATTATTTGTAATTATATCTCCTAGTCTCCTATATATACAAAGGAGACATTTTCATTTTGAATCATCTTGTACTTGAACATTTTAAGTGGGGTAAAAGGAGGTTGCCCCCTCGAAGAGGCTTATTATCTGAAATTATCTCAGTTTCAAGGCGTTGAGTACTTTTCCTGAGGTTTTTCCATGCTATATTGATGTTTGGTTCTTAACAGAACCAAGGTGTGGAAATTGAAGGTTTCCATAGGCTATGTATAGGGTACAGTGCGGAAGTGTTTGTAAATCAAGAAATTTTGAGAAGAGGGTAAAGGATCTAAGAGGACTTTAAATCCGGAGAGTCTGAATGGATCTCCCACAGACTCAGAGACTGATTTCAAGTAAAAAGAATAGGTTAAAAGAAAATGTCCAACAAAAAACCACAATCAAGTTGTATCCCCAGTGGAGTCGCCAATTTAGTTATTGGATAAATCGGTGAATGCAGATATAAACTAATCTCCCTAGATCCACCTGGATCTAGAACCAAACAAGACAGGACATGACGCTTTCCCTAAGTTTCTACCATTGAATTTACTACCAAATAAGGAATGGATTACATACCTTTAGATATCGCTTCCTTATATCTTTGTTGTCTCTGCTTCACTCCAGTGCTCTTGTGAGATCATATCTATAATGACACAAACCAACCAAAGTGAAATCAATAATTGTAGACTCAATGGAAACCTAAACATGTGATCAAGGAGTCATGTAATAAATGCTAATGATTTTATGGGAAAGAAACATGTCACTGTATCATATTAAATAAAAGTGGAAGATACAACCAAATTGCCTTGATGTCGCAAGTTCCCTTTTGGTGGTCCTTTGTTCCAAAACACACATACACTTGCTCCAAATTTGTATGAAGATGATCCACAAAGATTGATGGACAAATGGATGCCCCAAGCATCAGTTGTATCGGAATTCTTCACACAATCCTCAGCTTATTCTTCAAGCAATTCTTTTCTCAATCATGTTTAACCTTTTCATGAGGAATACATCATTATATAGGAGAAGGTGAAGTGGTTACAAGGATGAGGATGATCCCACCAAATCAGAAAAATCAGTAAGATCACAACCATACGGACACCACCTCACATTCTATAAGGTTATCCTTCTAGAAACTTCGTGAAACTTCTTCATTTTCTTAGCTTCAAGCACAGCCACACCTTGCCTATATAGCATCATGCAGAAATCCGATGAGCCAGGCATAGAGAAGCCTACGGAAATTAAGGATTTTCGCACTGTGTACCACTGTCAGCCTGCAACGTCATTCCAAAAATATGCCTTGTAGGGGAAGAACTTATTCATTTTCCTCATGTAAAATATTGTTTTGGAAGCCTGAACACATGCCTACAAGGTCATCATCAGAGTGACCAAAATAATGTGTAACACCTTGAAAACTAGATTTGCAGCATGTGTTGCATCACTGGTCTTCTGGCATGGGATAAAGTGTGCCATCTTTGAAAATCTATCCACCACCACAAATATAGAATCACATCTTCTTTGTGTTCTTGGGAGTCCCAACACAAAATCCATGCTTATTTCATCCCAATGCCTCTCTGGTATTGGCAATGGTTGATACAATCCATTGTTCTGTCTTTTACCTTTTGCATGTTGGCAGATTATACATCTGTTCAAAAATTTTACTACTTATGTTCTCATACCTAGCCAATAGTATGAACTTCTCAACTATTCAAACGTTTTATCATGGCCGAAATGTCCATCCAATCCTCCACTATGATTTTCTTTCAAAAGGTTTTCCCTCATTGAGCATTTCAGTATGCACAACTAATTGCCCTTGAACAACAATCCCTCTTGAATCATATACTATGTCCACTGGATCTTGTTTCTCAGCACAAGATTTGCACATGATTTGTACGCTTCCTTGAAATATGCATCATCACAATACATATCCTTAAGGTGTTCAAACCCCAAGGTCTTCACTTGAAACTCATGCAGAATCAAACATCTTTTGCTCAATGCATTAACAACTTTGTTATCAGTCCCAACAATATGTTTTATGACAAAAGTAAAATTTTGCATAAACTCAATCCACTTTGTATGCATCTGATTCAATTTTTCCTGTCTGGTTATGAATTGTAAGGCTTGTTTATCATTGTATAAGACAAATTCCTGTGGGACAAGGTAGTGCCTCCACTTCTTCGGGGCTTGAATTATGGCATAAAACTCCTTATCATATGTGGAGTATTTTCTCTTGGTCCCATTCAGTTTCTCACTGAAATATGCAACAGGCCTATTGTCTTGGCTCAAAACTGCTCCAATTTCAACTCCACTTGCATCACATCTCACTTGAAATGTCTTTTCAAAATTTGGTAAGACCAGAATTGGTCGCTCTATTATTTTATTCTTCAGTATATTGAAGCTCCTCTCGGCCTCCTCTGTCTATTTAAAAGATTGGTGCATCTTCTTTACTGTGTCCATTGGTGCACAAATTCCACTAAAATCTCTGATGAACTTCCTATAGAAACTCGCTAATCCATGGAAGCTTCTTACCTCAAACATGTTTCTCGGTGACAACCATTCTTTGATTGCTCTCACCTTTTCTGGATCCATCTTCAGTTCATTTGAAGAGATCAAAAAACCCAAGTAAATGAGTTATTTCTTCATAAAAGAGGACTTATTCAGATTTATCAATAGCTTCTCTTGATGTAGTCTCCTCATTACTAGTGTCAGTTGTCTCAAATGATCTTCTTTAGTCTTGCTAAATATCAGTATATCATCCAGATATACAACCACAAACTTGCCAATGAAATCTTTCAGTATTTCATTCATCAATCTCATAAAAGTACTCGGGGCATTTGTTAAGCCAAATGGAATAACAAGCCACTCATACAAAACTTCATTTGTCTTAAAGGTTTTCTTCCACTCATCACCTTCTCTCATTCTTATTTGGTGATATCCACTTTTCAAATCAATTTTAGAAAATAAATTGGATCCACTTAAACAATCTATTAAATCATCCATTCTTGGCAAAGGAAATCTATACCTGATGGTGATCTTGTTAATGGCTCTTGAGTCTGTACACATTCTCCATCCTCCATCTTTCTTTGGACTCAACACAGCTAGTACTGCGCATGGATTCAAACTTTCTCTCAACAAACCCTTTTCTAACAATTCCTGGACTTGGTTCTTTACCTCCTCATTCTCTCGAGGTGTCAACCTGTATGCTTCTTTGTTTGGCATACTTACTCCTGGCATCATATCAATATGATGGTTTATACTTCTTATGGGTAGAAATGTGTTAGGTATCTCATCCACCACTATGTCAGCAAAATTATCCAACAATTCCTGAACTTATTCAGGAAAATCATCCATTGTATTACTTGTAAGGATAACTTTAGGTTTCCTCACCACAACAAACTGTGTCTCTTGTTATTTCTTGACTTATTTTAGGAATTTCTTCCTGCTCATGAGAAGTATGCTTGTGTTGGATTCCTCTTTCACTTTCTTCTCCTCTATTGGAAGCAACATGTGTGTCCTACCATTCTTATCCAATGTGTATGTATTCTTCCTCCCATCATGAATGACATTATTGTCAAACTTCCAAGGTCTGCCCAACAAAATATGACATACATCCATGGGAATTACATCACATAGGATTTCATCTCTATATCCTCCTATATTAAATTCAACCAAACATTGTTTAGTAACCATTACCTGGTGTCCTTTCTGCAACCATTATACTTTGTATGGCTTCGGGTGTGCAGTCATCTCCAGCTCCATCTTCTCCACCATCTCTGTGGATACTAGGCTATTAGTGCTCCCACTGTCAATTATCACCTTGCATAATTTGTCTTTTGTCTTGCAAGTTGTCCTGAATAGGTTGTTTCTCTGCACAGACTTCTCAACCTCTGCCTCTGGTTTTAAGAGAAATTTTCTCAACATCAAGGATGTTCCATCCTCCACTCCTTCTGCTTCAACATTCCTCCTATGTGCTTCCAAAATGTGAGCTTCACCTTCTCCTTCTTTATTTCTCTTGAGACATTCCCAAGACTTATGTCTTGCCTTACCACAGGTGTAACATCTTACTTCTCCTTCTCTGCCTCTTCCTCTTCCTCTGGAAGAACTTCTTCCACCACCCTATCTTCCTCAGAAACTTCCTCCTCTTTTCGAGTGACTATGCGGGTTCTCAGCCTTGTCTTTAGATTTATGTGCCTTGTCATGGGAAACTCCATTTCCTTTTCTCTGGGTTGGGCTTATACCTCTGCCTCACTGGCTTTGTTTTATGTTCAACTTCTCCTCTACTTTCAGTTCAAACTGATAAGCATATTCCACAATCCTCACTGACATCATGTTGATCTCATCTTGGATTTATACCTCGGGCCATTTATATACCTGGCAACTTTTTCTTCATCTTTCTCTCTTTGTCCAGTTCTAATGTTCAACTTGTAGAAATCCTCTGTGTATTCTTTAACTGTCATACCCTTCTGTCTCAAGTTTTGAAGTTTCTTGAACAAATTGATCTGATAATATTTGGGCATGAATTTAGCCTTCATATTGGCTACCATTATGTCCTAATTCTTTATCTTTTGTTTTCCTTTGCTTCTCCTCTCAACCTGTAGTTCATCCCACCACAGTGTTGCATGTCATTTTAGTCTGGTGATAGCATGTATCACTCTTTTCTCCTCATCGATGTCTTCATAGTCAAAATATTTTTCCATGGATCGTATCCAATCTAGCATCTCTTCAACATCCAAATTGCCTTCGTAGATTGCGACCTCTATCTTGGCTCTAGCTCTCAATCTATAAACTGCTCTTAGTAGGCGTTCTTCGGCAACGTTTTCTCCTGCAACTTCTTCGACTTCTACTTCTTCTTCTCTCTGCATCGTTGATGTCTCCAGCATCAGGTGCCCTCCTCTACGCTTCTTCCATTGCCTCTAATATTGCACGAAGTTCTCACATCTCCCTTTCTACATACCAATTGGCCAAAGGCAGCTACACTCATCTCCTCAGTGGCATTGTGTTGATTGTCTCTCACACACAGATTACAAATTCGAGTTCTTTTGTCTCCTCTCCTTTTTTTGTAGTCTGCAAGCAAGATTCTTTCTCTGATACCACTTGATGTAGTACCCCACTTCAACAGGGTCTGCCAACATCCCGGTCACTGGATCTTCTCTCTTCTCGAGCTGGAGTAGCTCTTCGATTCCCCATTGGAATCCTCACACAAATATCCATAGGTCCTTATGAAGAAACCCCACCCACGTGAAGAATCTCCAGGCATAAGTTTCCTCCACATGACCACTACCCGTGACCACCAACCTAACTAAAAGGCACTTCGCAACTCGTGACCTCGGGTATCCTTTTGTGAGTCACTCAACTCTCCCTACTTCCAACTTCTAAATTCCCAACTTCATTTGCCTCAGATCAATTGTCTGAGGCTTCTCATGCTCCAACGGTCCAGGTCCTCTCTCACTAATCGGGACTTCGCGTTTCATGATTCTATAGAGAAACACCCTCCTTCCTTCTGAATTCTGACTTCACGAACTTCGCTCACCCCAGATCAATGGTCCACTCTCTCTGTGATCTGATGGTTCTGATCCCTTCTTCACAAGTAGCGATTTCATGTTTCGCGGTTTTGGGCCAACAGTTCCTTACGCACTCTCGACTCCCGAATTATGACTCTACACTCGCCTCAAATCAATGGTCCAGATCCTTCACTATGCCTAATCCAACAATCACTATCACTCCTCTTGATATTACGAATTCTTCTAACTTAGAAGATTTCTGGGCATTCAAAGGCTTCGACCTTTGTTCCGCCCACGAGTTTGTTTCTTAGACCTCGTCTACGCTTATCGAAGGCGTTAGCCCTTCTGATCTTTCTCGCCTTCTATTCCTTTGACTCTTATGGAGTCCCTTCAATGCTTAGCTGAATTATGGATCTGTGCACTCCTTACAACATATTCTTATGCAAGAATTGGTTCTTGCAGGTGACTGTGCATGCCTTGCAGTAGTCGCTTTGCATTTCTTGCAAACGAAAAGTTTTGTACTATCTCTTATGAGCTTCAGAATTGAAACAGATTCCTTCAATGCACTCCTTGCGTTCGGTGTGCACACCTTGCACTCCCTCAACAGAAGAGAAACAATTGAAACTTATACTAACATTCATAGTTTCATCCATTCAGAACGAAATTCATTCATTTATGAAAAAAAAATAACAAATCATTGCAAACAGTAACAATACTATGCATTTGAATCAATTTTCCTCTGTCATATTCATTCAAAAGTAAATGGCTACAACTAAGATCAAATCAATAACTAAAAACCCAAAAAATTCCTACTAACTCACAACAACCTCATTTGGGCATGCAAAACCTCTATTTAACTCAGAGGGTCCTTAGGGTTCCCCCCGAATACTCGTCTACTTCAAAAATGAAAACCTAACTGCTACCTAAGTTTAGTTACATTCAATACTAGGAGTGAAACTCCCATATCACTCATGATAATTCATCTCCCAAGCATTTGATCTTCTTCCATTTTTCAATCAGCTCCAAAATATTTGTGGCAACTGCCAACGTTTAATATTTTGAAATGATTCCCAAGCGTTGATTTTTCTTGCCACGCATGTTCGCTGACGATGATCCTACATCATCCATGCATAATGTCAATCCCTTTAAGTGTGGTGTCTTGGACTCCAAAGGCAAAACATTGGGCTAGTAGGGGCATGGTTGAGGTCCTCTAAGGAACCTCTCAATCCTCCAAAGGCTGTCATCATTTTCTAGTGTGTGGGCCATGGTATCCAACCTGTGGGCTTCAAGCCCCAAGGAATCCCAAGCTAAGCTTATTCTTCCAAATATCTCCACTAACTAGGTCATGCAAAGAAAATGAATACACCCTCCAAGGATCTCAATTCAAATGCATCATGATAAGTAAATCAAATCAATAAAAGATCCATCTAAGCATGTACATCCAAACCACTACATCAAAATAAACAAGTTCTCAAAGACCCTATACAATTTTCCAATTTTAGGTATGGGAGGGTTGGCAAAGTGACATATTGGGTGAATTGTACCTCAAGTTTAGGAGTGTTTACCAAGTGGACCCCTCTCTAGGTCATGTGAAAAAAGTGACGTGGATGGGGGAAAGACTTTTGGGCATGGGTTTCATGACCTACACGGGATCGTATTGTCTCAGTTATTGGTGCCTTTGTAGAGGGTGTGTTTCACCTTCATTTTCCAAGCCCATTTATTTCCTTTTGTTCTTTAAGATGTTTCCAGGTTGAATCCAAGGTGGGGCTTCTACCTAAGCATGAAAAATATTTTCCACCTTTACTCTACCCTGGTCACATCATGCTTCTCCAAGTTGAAAAAAATGTTTGGGGCTTCTAACTAAGCATGAAAAATAGTGCCCACACATGTTCCATCTTGGTTGGCATTTTGTATTAGTTATTTTTCATTGGTCCCATCAGTTTCTTATGAGAGGCATTTCATTGTCCTCGGGATCCCTGGGTGAGAATATAGAAGGTTCGTGATTGGATTTTATCTTTTGTCAGCTACAAGACTCTAGGCCTTCAACCCCTTCTTCCCATGAAATGAGGGACAATCCCTTCTAGGGTCAGTACACCTGAAAATCCCAAAAGGCAAGGAGATGAGGGGATGAAGTGTGGAAAGTGACAAGTATGGTTGGGAATGGCATGATGACCTGTCAAGGGGGGCCTCCCAGTAGAAAACCCATCCTTAAGGGTGACCACTTACTAGGGAACAATCTCAACCATCAAGGTGAAATAGGGAAAAGAGCATAATGTCCAAGCAGACATTACATAATCAAAAGTAGTTTTGAATGCAACAAACTCAAATGCCTCAAATATTGAAATGACACTCACCATATACCTGGTGTTGAGGAAAAGATATGAAATGATCTTACTCAAGCATTTTCAGATCTTACTTGGCTAAAGAAATATAGACGGGAATATCACCCTATGTTTATAGCCATCAAAATTTGTTTCCTAATCCACAAGTGTTGGTTACAAGTGCTTAGGCTGATTTTTTAATAAATGAAAGTTTGCTGAAAAATTCAATATTTATGTAAATTTCTGAATATAACAGATGTTGAAATAAATATAGAGATATAAGTAAAAGCACCAAGTCAATAATCAAAACATATGAGACATAAAGCAATCATTTATTCCATTCTAATTTATCAAAAGAATTGTTCTCTTTACAAAATTCTTTGAGGAAGTTTGGACCAAAGTCAAACTTAGATGTCCCCAATGAAAACCATACAAAAGGACTTACTTTAAAAGATGTATGATCTTGCCACATATTTTTTCCTAATCGAATCTGCATAATAGCCTTTATTAGTCATGAAATTTAATTCACAAACAGACAAGTCTACACAGACTATCAAAGACATATCAACACCTCTAAAAAACAAGTGTCCGGATGATGTAATTCATCCCTAAATCTTGTTGTCTACAATAGGACCCTGCTATCATAAAAGAGAATTAGGATTTCAATGAATTAAAGAATAAATGAAAACTGAATTATCCAATAAAACTCAAAGAGCAAACCTTAGTATGTTTTCTCCTTCTATTCTCCTCTTGTTCCTCCTTTTCCTTTTGCATTTAAGCAATCAGAATTAGTTGAATTAGTTAAAATACTTCTTTAGTTAAGTTAACTAAAAATCAACCAACTTTTTAGTTAAGGGGGAAAAGTAATAAAATAATAATAAGGTTCTTTAATAAATAATAACAAGTAGGTGGGACCTCTTGTGACTCCCTTTAGTTTTTTTTTTTTTAATAAGCATAACACAACTAGTTAATCAATCAAACATATCCCTCCTTGTGACTCCCAACATCACTCTCATAACTTGCCAATTTTATATCAATGATAATTGAAACCATATCCAAAAAATATAACATCCATATATCCAAAAAAATAGTATGTTGTCCAAAATTTTAGAAGTCAATTGTCCTTAACCATCAATAAATAAAAACACTTAAAACCCATATTTTCCACTCTGGGAGGCAATCTTCCCCTTGTTGATGTTGTCACCCTTTGATTTCTTCGAATTTTCCTTAGGATGTGTTGAGCCTTTAGGCCTAATCTCACTCATAACATGAGAGCAATCATCTCTCAAATGCATGCTAGAGGACATGGATTTGGCAGTGTCATTTGAGGGAGAGGAGGGGGAACCAGTGGATTTTCCTTTATTAGGAGCATGGTGGGCCTTGGTTTTTAACCTTTTACTTTTGTGGAAGGACTGAACTAGTGAGTGGGTAGGGGCAGCTTGGACAATTTTATTAATATGTGGAGGAGTAGGTAGATACAATTTAGGCCAGCCACGATGTTGGGAGATTATCGGATGGACAATCTCTTGTCATCCATTGTTTTCAGGGACCTCAGGTTGTAATGAGACATGAGGGGGCACTGGGATACCAGGGACATGTGGGGCTTGGAAGGGAGGCCTTTATGGCCTAGGTTGGACCACTCCTTGTCCAATCCAGTTAAAAAATCCAACTCGGAATAGCTGGCTCAACTCTTGCGAGTCTGCATCAAAATGTATAGAAAACCTTGGCCTTCTAGGGCCCCTGTTCCAATTTCCTCTTCCTCTGTTACCCTGGCCATGGCTACCTCTACTGAAAAATCTCATTCTTGTATGAATTATTGATTAGAAACTAGTTTCTTCAACAACCATACATGACATCTCTTTTAAATATGAAACAAAGTTTGGCTCAGCAACACATCAGACTCATGCAATCCAATCCATACAAATAATTTAATACTTGTCAATGAGAAGGGGGTGAATAAGGGTTCTGGGATATGTGAGGGATTGTATTGAGAGAAAGTGTTAAAATTAAAGGGGGTAGATCATGATTACTTCTCAACAAATCATCAAACAATCATTTGTAATGTAAATCAAAAGAATATATCATTGTAAATCATCCATGTGTCATCCTTTAATTGTTATAATACAGATTTTAACTTAACTACAATTTAATTTTAAGAACAGGGAGTGGATAGTGAATATGGGAAGGCGAGGGGAATTTTAATGTGCGAAAAAGTGAGAGAATGGTTGGGAAGAAAACAAATATTGTCCATAAAACAAATCAATTAATCCATAAACACAACTCTGTATTAAATACAAAAGATACCAATACCAATTTAACAATTACTGTGTGTCAAAATTGTTCACTATCACACATTTAATTTCTTCAACACTTTTCAATTAACACAGTCTGTAATCATATTCATATCACTGTGACTTTCAACGGTCCTATTAAGAGAATACTTGGTTTCTTTCCTTTCCTTTCCTTTCATTTAAAACAAAATAAAAAGAAACACACAACAACGTTGCTCCATCTCTATCTGTTAAGACCTAATATTGTCTCATTACCCCTTAATTGGGGCATATTATATTAGTAATGTTATTTTATTTATGTCGGCTTTAGGCCATTAGTTGTAATTATACCTCCTAGTCTCTTATATATACCAAGGATACATTTTCATTTTGAATCATCTTATACTTGAACATTTAAGTGGGGTAAAAGGAGGTTTCCCCCTCGAAGAGGCTTATTATCTGAAATTATCTCTTTTTCAAGGCGTTGAGTACTTTTCCTGAGGTTTTTCTATGCTATATTGATGTTTGGTTCTTAACATATGGTATCAGAGCTCAAGGTCTTGGGGTTTCGCTGCTACATCCGAGACACCGTGGAATTTTCGCTATAACTTTTTTTCTACAACGTTTCAGAAGGAACAGCTTAGAGGATATTATTATGCAGAGCAAGGTACGTTGGGTTCAAAATTCATCTCCTGAGGCCTTATACTTTCGGAGATACAACCTGTACAAGATAGGATTCTGGAATCATCCTGAAATGAGTCATTGCAGAATTTTCGCTATAAAACATTTTCTGTAACGTTTCAGACCCTGAAATCTGGAGGCCATTTACAGAAATTAGTAAGGTATCTATGGTAAAAATTTCAGCTTCTTTGTCATCTTAAATTTGTAGATACACCTTGTGTAAGATAGGGTATCTGACTAGTCCTATTGACTAGTCTCAAGAAGGTGTTCTAGGTAAAACAATCATAACTTCTTGCTCGAGTATCCAAATTGAGTGGGACTGGTTTCATTGGA
>ML793893.1:183233-211267 GCA_009831015.1 Picea engelmannii
CATCTTATACTTGAACATTTAAGTGGGGTAAAAGGAGGTTTCCCCCTCGAAGAGGCTTATTATCTGAAATTATCTCTTTTTCAAGGCGTTGAGTACTTTTCCTGAGGTTTTTCTATGCTATATTGATGTTTGGTTCTTAACACTATCCATCATATATCACCATAAAATATCAAACATTGTCCATAATTTGCAATCGCCCAAATAAAAAATATACATAGGTCCCTTTTCCAAATTGAACAGTCTTCTAAAACTTGCCTGATCCCACGCCTTTTCATTATACCAACCAATAAAATGTTGCAATGAAACCATAATACAAAACCTGAGCTTCATCACTGGTGATGCAATTTAAATAAAGCATGCACGATGCCTCCATAATACATACGCAGTGAACCAACGAAATCACAGTTATCAATTTCCACAATTTTCCATGATCCCGATCGAGACTAATGAAACACACAACATCCACCAACTATCAATTGACACCATGTTGTAAGAATACAACAATCGAAAGCATAACGAGAAGAGACAGTCATTGACTGCACATTATCGTTGATTCCCAATCAACCAATTTAATCAAATAAAAACGAGCTAGGTTTTCGACGCGCCTGTCATAACGAAAAAGAGGCATCCCCTTGACTGTATATCATTTCTCATCCCCGATCACAACTTCCCAATCAACTCAATCAAACAAAGACAAGATGGTACTCAACACAATTGTCATGACCACTCAACCAATCTATGATAATCAAAAGATGCCCGTCAAGAGTAAGAACAGTTCAGGATGATTAAAATTGGGCTCTGTAAACACGAATACAAAGAATCAATCAAGAGTTTGTTTGATCATCAAAATCATAGAGATACTGAAGGTCAAACATATCAACCAAGGGTAGAGACCCTTTGATACTAGCATGGTAGAACCATAGGGTTCCTTATAACTCTTGGCATGTGCAATGGCACAACAGTTCAATGGCGAGTAGTGTAGGAAATGATGCAGAGAAGAAGTGAATGTCCATTGTACAGTGACAAGTACCCCATAGCACACAGAGGTATATTATGTGATTTTCTCATGAGCCGAATCAATTTACAACATTGCCATTGGGAATATAGACTCGAGTCATAATTTATATCACCAACCAACCATATATCTTGGCATAATGGCCACCTTATAACCAACTTATGAGATACATTGATGCCAAGACCATAAAAATAAGCCCACAACCATGCAATAAACTCATGACCATGACTCTATAAAATACACAGTGACCAAAAGGCAGTCTGAAAAAATACACGGCAACCACATAGCAGCCCGAATACGACTGGACATGGTTACCCTCATAATTGTGAGGAAGAAGCCAGCAAGGATAAACAGAGTGAAACCCTCCAATGAAACATAGAGCAATAATACCCATCACCACTTAAAAACTATAGAGATCCATCACGATTTTCACCACAAAACAAACCAAATCTTTTACTTGCAGGACGAATAACCACACAGTCATTCCAGAAGAAAAACCATGCATTTACATAGTTTCCAATATCAGGAAAACACATACCAAAGCATTAATGAGCCATCATCCATTCATACACAGAGAAAAATTCATGGATGAGTGAAAAAAGAACCATACCTGTAACCAATTGCTTAAAAGGGGCTAGTTGGTCGAGCGATTCCTTCCCAGGCTTGGATCTCGGATCTTAGCCACCAATAAAATGAAATGAAACAATAACCATACTAGGGTGATGACTCGATGGGTGAATTATGGAGTGACGTGCATTTACTGCATGTCGCTTCCATCTTCCTCTTCATTCAATTTTGAAGTACACGACAACCCACAATCACTAAGACATTAACCATGTCATTAATTCCAAACCATTGAAACCTGCGACACATTGCTTGCCAAATGCACCACCCAAAAATTCACATTAACCATTTCCAAACTTCCATACCATACCATATATCAAATGCTCTCAATATAACCCAAATGCAAATTGCATAGCCACTAACCATCTGTAGTTAGGATTAACACTAACTTGTTTCATTTTAATTGCACATAACTTCTAACATAGCATAGTATATGCCATTTCCTTTGGATTTTTTCTTTGTAAGTTTCCTTCCCATTGCTTTTGTTTATGTTGTTCCTAACATATTTCTTGTGCAGGTGTATCTAGGTAATAATCATGGTGACATGATCAAATATAACAACTGTAAATATAATGTGATTATAACATTAAATTAAAGATTTGAATAATAGAACATCCCATAAATGCATTGTCCACCTATCATTATGTCAAAAAGAAACCAAGAATGTATCATCAACCATATAAGACCATGTAAGCAACATCAAAACAACAACATAAAATGTGTTATATGACTATCTCCGAGCCTCCAGTCTACAAGGGGGTCCCACCTACTAGTATTATATATCATTACCATAGTTTAGATAATAGGCTTTCGCAATACTTTGCAGGCAAAATTCCTCGTTGTGATTTTTATCATCAACACCTGTCTTGTACCTCATGGAGCAAGACCCATTGTCCTCTAAAATCCAGCTGGTGTGTTGATACCATAATGATGAACCTAATATGTGTGGTGGTGAAGCAGGCCTCCATCTGTGAAAGTGGACATTGTTGGTTAGACTATCTCTCGGTACTCCATGTTTGCAACCTGAGGGCCTTGAGACATTGCCTCCTTAGTTATCCCTGGAATTGGGGATAACACGGCCCATGTAGAGAAGGATTTTGGGGGAAATTTGAAAAAATCAACATCTACCTTTGATCCGAGATCTTTTCATCAATGTGACTTATTAAAGAATTGTATTAAATGAGCATAAACTAAAATGCACCATAAAGAAGAAAATCTCAATGACAAGGAGACATAAGCATAATATCTGAACAAAAAAACTTGATAATGGAGTTCGTCCTTGGTGGACTACGTCTCTGGGTCCTTCTCTCAAATGGGTAGGCCTTTTTATTAACTCAGTAAAACAATTTGGAAAAATACATAAATATACTTCATTATGGAGTTAAGCTACATAAGCTTTTCTCAGATCAGAAAACAAACAACACCATTGAATTCATGGCATTGAATTACCCAAAAACGACTGCCTCCATGCCTCGATATGAGTCTGGCACTTTCAGCCCCAAGAGAAATTTTTTCTCAGTTTCTATGCCTGCAACCTGCAATAAATTAATAGAATTTGTCTCAAAATCTGTGCCCAATCGTATCGTCACGCGCCCTGGTCCTTCCCCCAGTGCACTGGTAGAAATCAAAATTTAAATAAAAAAGGTGGGTGGATTAACTAACGAGACTGTTTGGTCCAATGGTTGGTAGAGGAAATTTAAAGAGTGTTTATTGGGGAGGTCTCGGGGTCAAACCCACGGACCTCCCCTTTTAATACATTGTTTGTTATATATATATTTCCAACATATAAACTGCGGGATCCTTGCTAACTCTGGTGATGGCGTTAGATTTGGTGGTAAGTGGTTTCAACCAGCCAGATATGGTGGGATAACTATTTAAATATGGGGGATTGGGGGTTGGCACCAGCCAACCCTGCCTTTTTTTTAACTGTTTGGTTGTTGGACGTCACTGTGCATTTTCCCGTTGCCACGTTGCGACCTTTTATTGGCCCACGTCACCACACTACATGGTCATGCCACGTCATCCCTACTGCATCATCTTGCCACATCACCTACCAGGTGGCTATACGGATTTCCACGTGGTTGTACGTAATGCCATGTGGCACTTTTCCATTGGTCCACAGACTGACCCAAAAACGCAAAAAATGAGTGACACGTGATAGCCTCTAGTCTACCATGTCATCATGTTGACTTCATCATGAGATGTGTCGCCCTCTGTGTGTGCCACGTACCCTATATAGATTTTGATGTCATTTGTATTGATGTTGATGTCAACAGTATGAATGTTGGCTCATCCCTGCTGACTAGGCTAGGTTGACCAAAACATTGACTGTGAATATCTTTTGATTTGTAACTCTATTTGACGATTCATTTACGCAGTTGGAAATCTTGCGGCGCTCTCTTCGCGATGATGTCAATTTCACTGTGTTTTGAAGACTTTGAATTTTTTCCCTTTCTCTGTCTGTTGAGGCCATTCTAAACTTCCTGAGGTGCTTCTATGAATTTTGAGTTATCCTTAGACTTCTCTGGATCCTTTTTGGATCACGTCTTCCCACTGAGAGATTTTTGGACCACCAAAAGCTTTCATCAATCAACAGATAAGTGAGGGGAGAGTTCCCTCACCTTATCCTTCTTAATCCACTTTTCCTTGCTTGGATGTGTGCCCTTTAAGCCCACTCGAAGATAATCAACATCACCCCTGCATGAATTCCTTGTCCTTTTGTCCAGGATGATATCTTCCTTCAACTCGTCCAAGTACTAAGGAGAAAACTCATCAACTGAAGGTATTGAAACTTCCTCACCCTGATCCATGATCATGGGAGGCTCAAAAAGTTTCAATCTTTCCACATTTACAACTGAGTAGATATGCATATAAGGTGGAATATCTAAATCAAAAGCATTGGTGTCACTTGTCTCCAAAATAGTGAAGGGTCCATATCAAATAGGCTTGAGTTTTTTTCCTTCACCCTTCAACCACTCCTTGCTGATGTGAAGCCATACCTGGTCTCCAACCTGGAACTGATGATCAATCATGTGTTTGTCATGTCAAGCTTTATATTGTTCTTGATTCTTCTCCAAATGTTCCCTGACTGCTTGCTGTACTTGTTGGATCCTTTGAATGAACTTACGTGCCCTGTCTTCATTTCTTTCTTCATTGGAATCGACATCTTTCCCATACATCAAGTCTAAAGGGACCTTAGGAAAATACCCAAAACATGTCTTGAATGGAGAACACTGAGTGGAGGAATGTAAGGTTCAATTGTAAGCATGTTGTACATAGGGTATATGTTCATCCCACAACTTGGTAGGCTTTTTGCAGTAGCCTCGAAGAAAAATTACCGTTGTTCATTTAACAACCTTTGTCTTTCCATCGGTTTGTGGATGGAAAGCAGTGCTCTTCTTCAACTTTGTGTCCATCATTCTCCACAAGTTTGTCCAAAAATATCCAAGGAATCGAGTATCTTGATCTGATATGATGGATGTGGGTAATCCAAAGTGAACCCAAACATACTGAAAGAAGAGATTAGCAGTCTACTCAGCAGTGATCTACTTTTTACATGGCATCAAGATACACATCTTTCTAAACCTATCCACTACTACATACAAATATTCATGACCCCTTTTCGACATTGGTAAACCCCCTACAAAATCCATGGAGATAATCTTCCATGGATGGGATGGAACATGAAGTGGTGAGTATAGCCCCAATTTTCTATTATTGGGCTTACAAGTAGAACACATCACACACCCCTTTACATATTTAGTTACAATTTCTTTCATATGAGGCCAGTAACAAAACCTTTGCAGATGAGCCATATTTTTTCCTACCCCAAAATTCTCAGAAACAAGAGAAGTGTGAACTTCTCGTATTAAATGGACTTGTTCACTTGTAGGAATACATAGCTTTCCAAGATGGTAAAGTAGTTTTCCCTGCAGACAATAGTTCTCTACCTGTGCACCATGGGTTAGCTTTTCAAATACCTCTTTAAAATATTCATCAATAGCATATTGTTCCACATAGCTATCATGGGATAAAGAAGCGTTCTTCAAAATAATAGAAGCAACAATAGGTGGTCTAGAAAGCATATCAACTACCTTCTTACTTGTACCCTTTTTGTATTTGATTACCAAATGAAACTGTTGAAGAAAACCCATCCACCTGTAATGTCGAAATTGCAGCTTGGTTTGTGATTGGAGATACTGTAAGGGTTGATGATCTATATCTATGATTGTTTCCTTCCCTAAAAAGTAGTGCTTCCATTTCTTTACACTTTGAACTAATGCATACAACTCTTTATCATATGTAGGATAGTTAACAACAACTTGGTTAAAAGTTTCAGAGTGGTAACAGATAGGCTTACGATATTGCATCATTACTGCACCCATGGCATATCCATTAGCATCTGTCTTGATCTCGAAAGGCTGTTGAAGATTTGACAATGCTAATACGAGGGTAGTACTTATCTTTTCCTTCAAAGTGTCGAAGGATTTTTGTTTCTTTCCTCCCCACTGAAAAGTGTTCTTCAAACTGGTTAAGGCATGCAAACGGGTTGCAATGAAAGAGAAATTTTCTATTAGTATCCTCCAATACTGAAATGCACCCAAGAAGCTTCGTACTTTGGTGACAGTTGTGGGCTTAGGCCAATTTACAATTACATCAATCTTAGAATGATCAATTTTCAATTGTCCTCCTCCTACAATATGACTGAAGTACACTAGTGTAGTCTTGCCAAATTCACATTTGGACAATTTTACATACAAATTTTCCCTTTGCAAAGTATTCGATACTTTCTTTACATGCCTTATGTTGTTCCTAAAGTCTACACCTGACGACTAAAGGGAAGAGCTAGGCCACCTCAAGTTTAGAATGGTTGGTTTTTAATTTTGTTGGTCAGTTAGAGGATTGGTTTTACCAAGACAAGAGAATGGTTGGATTGGAAAAATGATAAGGATGAGGGTCCTCCTTGGTTGGTGGCACACTAGTGATAGACAAGTGAAATAATAGAGGTAAAAACAAAGGGAAAAAACAAACCACTCAATGAATAAACTGTCGCAAGAAGTTTAATACTTAAAATATCATTTCAAGGCATTAAACATGTATCAAAACACAATTACTCCCACAAGTTGCAATAAAAACAAATCCTCATCAAATGATAGTTGTTATCACAGGTTGCATATTAATAAAGACAAGTTATACAGTAGCTAAAGGAAAATAAATGTACTTCGCACAAATCAAAATTGTATTCAAGATAAGAAACACATACAAATTTGGACACAAACACATTGTCATCAATAGTATCTTCACTAGGTAGATATCTTTAGTCCATGCACAAAATGGGTCCAACCAGTTGTTGTATTGATCTCCTTTCCCAACAAATTCCCCTTTTATAACATACAAAATATGCCTATTTATCACAGGTGTGGATGCCCTCGACCAGTGTGGAAGTGAGGCTTAGCTCTACACCTTGGTTGTAAAACAACTTATTAACTTAACTAAAACACACAGCTGGAGTATGTTAATGAATACTCTGACCTTGAATTAACAAAAATGAGTGGTTCTTATCACACATAGAAGACCACTTCTTATGTCTTACACTAAAAGAGTCTTGAAATTAAATAACTGAAAAACACTACTAGCAATGAAACTGGACTAATGCATGCACTGAAATGAACTAAGATCTAACAGAAATGACCAAGAGTAACATAACTAAGTTTTGTATTGATCATGACATGCATGCGCATTGTTGGAGGCCACTGGAGGTGTAGGTTCCTCGTTCTTGGTTTGGCGCCCCCTTTTAAACCTTTAACCTTCATAATTTCGGGACTTGGGACTCTGGCTCTTCGGGTTCTAGGAGCTTCTGAGTGAAAATTATTAACAGTTCTTGGATGGATGAACTCTCAGAGTGACGTGGTGACCTGACATCATATCGTCGACGTGTCATGAAAAGAGAGGTACATGTGTCACCTGGAAATAGTGTGGATGATGCAATCAAAGGGCCTAATATGAGTGCCATGTGTCATGATTGATGAGTGCCAAATGTCTTCCATACTTCAGCACTCCAAATCTTCAGAGAACTAGGTTCATTCTGCATCTAAATCTCTCGGAGTGCTAATCTTGCGAAGTCACTAATCTGTGTTTATATTAGACCTATTAACTCGAGATTAATACTTTAATCATTAAAGGATTTCGGGAGTTTGGAACTTCGGGAGACCTGTAGTGCTGCATTTGAAAACTTCACGGAGTAGTACAGGCCCGGAGTGACGTGGCAGTGAGGGCCCACTCTGGCATTTCAGGGCTCAGGAACTTCAGGAGTTTTGGATTTTTGAAGCATGAAAAACTCCCAGAGTGACTTTCTCCCAAAGTCATTAACTCACATTTACTGTTAATTAGACCGTGATTACTTTAACCATCAATTTTAATGACTTTGGGACTTCGGAAGTTCATCCCTTCGGTGATTTAGGCCTATGCTGAGTTGAAAAACTCTCGGAGTCATATGATCCTAGAGTGACGTGGAAGTGAGGGCCCACTCTGACACTTCAGGGCTCTGGAACTTCAACGATCTGTGCTTTTCGTTAAACCTTGTGCGATGTTTAAAACCCCGAATGCACGAAAACCGTCAATTTGAGTGGCATGTTGGATCTCCATCATTGAAGTTTTAACTTGTCTTTTCCCACCATCTAAGCTCGGAATTGAATTCTTTTGAATTTTTGTGTTTTGTTTACGGGTGTTTCTTGTGCATACAAAAAGGCTTGGTCAACCTGATGTGAGCTCAATCAATGGAAAACATGATGACAATCATTCTTAACCAAATCACGACATGTAATTATCCTTCAAGAAAAACAGAAACAAAATGCGCGAAGACTCAATCCAGAAAGAAACGATAAAAAACCAAGTCACTTAGTAATGGGAAACCGACTTCACCAATCAAAAGAGGAAAAAATTGATGAAGGCATAGGGAAATGAGAGAGGAGGGGTAGGGGTGCAGACCTAGGTTACAACACCTTACATGTTCATCCCAAGTCCTATTGAATATAAGAATGTCGTCTAAATATACAATTACAAAATCATCTAGAAATGGTCAGAATACATCATTCATCACATGCATGAAGGTTGTCGTGGCATTACAAAGCCCAAGCGGCATAAAAACCACTCAAAAAATCCATGTTTGGTTTTAAAGGAATTTTTCCATGAATCTTTTTTTGTAACCCCGATCTGATGGTATCCACAATGTAAATCCAACTTAGTGAAATAAAGAGCATTCTTTAATTGATCAAGTAAATCATCTATACGAGGAAGAGTGTATCGGTTTTTCACCTTGATTTTGTTTAAGGCTCAATAATAGACACACATTCACCATGTTCCATCCTTCTTTGGCACCATCACGATCGGAGAACCACAAGGATATGAACTAGTCCTGATGACCCCTTGATCCAATAAGCCTTGAACCTGATTTTTGATTTTTATCATCTCTACAACTAGCATCCTGTACATGCCCACATTAGGAAGAGGAGAATCTTGTTGAATATGTATTTCATGTTGGATTTCCCTCTTAGGAGGTAATCCATCTGGTTCCTGAAATATGTCATCATAATTAGAAACAATATCAATTAATTCTTTCTTACGAGAAGGATCACATCCCTGGAAAGCGTTATATGTTTCGGCATCCTTTTCTCTTAGTTTTTATGATTCTCTTCATTTTTCTCTCACTCACAAGTGTTGTGTTTACCTTCATCTTGTGGTATCTAACAATATATTCCACTCCCCTTTTAGTAAGGTGATATTAATTCTCATGACGAAAGAAGACTTATTTTCTATCATAAAGATAAGGACTCCCTAGCACTATGCCACATATATCAATTGATACAACATCCAAATCCACTTCATCAATCAACTTTGAAGCAATAGAAAATATGACCCTACACTGCTTGGTGACATTAATTTTTTCTTTATCACATACCCAACCAAGAGGATAAGGCTTTGGATGTGGTTTAGTTTCAAGACCCATATTTTTTACAAGTGCTTCAGATATCAAGTTTACTTGGGAACTTGGATCAAACAATGTATATATCTTAGTGTGATTAGATACAACTATTATATGAAATAATTCATTCCTCTTTCTTTCATCATCATGAGATTCATTATTGTAATTTTAACTAGCATGAAGGGAATCTTTACCTTGTACTCCAACCGCTGTGATATTTTCCTCATCTCCTAAATCAGAACCAAGATATTGTTGCACTGTAGCAATGGTATTTGTCTTCCCATTTACACCGAACTATTTTGGTATTTTCTCTAGATGTAATTTCCAATAGTTTTCATCATCATTACCATTCTTCTTGCAATGAGTGCAAGATGGCTTTCCTTCTTCCCTCTTTACAGTGGCAGTCTTTCTTTCCTTCCTTTGAAACTTTCCTTTAAATTTCTTATGTGGGAACTTGGAAGGTTTCTTTGTGGGATCTTCTTGAACATGCTTTCCCATGTTCTCAAGGTGAGTGGCTTTCACACAAACTTCATCAAGACTGGTGGGGTTAAACAATAGTAAAGTATTATGAATATAACTATGAAGTGTGCCAATATACTTCATTAAAGTTTCATAAGAATCTAAAGGAATGTTTAATGCAAGAGATTTCTTCCTAAATTATTCCATGAAACTTTGTACAGTTTGACCTTCACCTTGTCTTAAAGTTTGTCATTTCATCATTGCTTTATGTAAATAACCCAATGGGTAAAATTTTTCCTTATTGTTGATTTAAATTCCAACCATGGGGAAAGAATATTACCACACTTACTTATGTCCTGAAGTTTTCTCTCCCACCATATGAGAGCAGTGCCTTACAACCAAAGAGAGGCCAATTTCACTTTAACTTCCTCTTCATCAATCTGTTGAACATGGAAATATACTTCAACCTGTCGGATCCAATTATCTATCTTTTCAGGATTAGCATCTCCATTAAACATAGGTAAAGAAAATTTTACATCAATCTTTAATAATGGTTTATTAAAAGAATCTTTATGGCTAGAATGATGAGAATGATCATAGGAAGAAGAGATAGAAATCGATGGTGAAGATGGAGGCTCAGGAGGGTATCCTCCAGCCCCTTGATTCACTGAAGCATTTTCATTCATTGATGCTTCCTTTTCCTTCCCTTTCTTTGTCATTCTCTTCTCGTAATATCCATACATTTTCTCGACCATATCTGACATGTGATAGAAGACCATATGGAATTTTTTCTCCTCTTCATCACGCTTGTCCTCTTCATCAATTTTCTTCCTTCGAGATGCACAACCAACTTCATGGTTGAAAGTCTTAAGTGTTCCTTCACCTTGTTTATGCTTGGACCTAGTAAGCATTCACACTCAACAATTCAAGTCAAAGACAACTACTCTGATGCCACATGATCTAGGATCTTTTCATCAATGTGAATTATTAAATAACTATATTAAATGAGCATAAACTGAAATGCACCATAAACAAGGAAAGCTCAATGATAAAGAGACATAAGCATCATATCTGAACAAAAAAACTTGATAACGGAGTTCGTCGCTAGTGGACTACATCTCCGGGTCCTGCTCTCAAATTGGTAGGCCTTGTTATTAACTCAGTAAAATAATTTGGCAAAATACACAAGTATACCTCATTCTGGAGTTAAGTTGTTGAATCTTTGCTCAGATAAAAAAAAAAACAACACCACTGAATTCATGGCGTCGAATTACCCAGACACAACTGTCTCCACGCCTCGATATGAGTCTAGCACTTTCAGTCCCAAGATAAATTATGTATGGGTTTTTGTGCCTGCAACCTGCAATAAATAAACAGAATCTGTCTCAAAATCCATGCCCAAACGTACCATCGCGCGCCCTAGTCCTTCCCCCTGTGCACTGGCAAAAATCAAAATTTAAATAAAAAAGGTGGGAGGATTAACCAACGGGACCGTTTGGTTCAATGGTTGGCGGAGGCAATTTAAAGATTGTTTCTTGGGGAGGTCTTGCGGGCCTCCCCTTTTAATACATTGTTTGTTANTATTATAAATCTTGGGATCCTTGCTAACTCTGGCGATGGCATTAGATTTGGTGGTAAGTGGTTTCAATCAGGTAGATATGGAGGGATAACTATTTAAATATGGAATATTGGGGGTTGGCGCTAACCAACCCCACCTTTTTTTTGAACTGTTCAGTTGTTGGACGTCACTGTGCATTTTCTCGTTTCCACATAGAAGCCCATGACTGGGCCATGTGGCATCCTTTCATTGGCCCATGTCACCATATTTCACGGTCATGCCACATCATCCATGTCACATTATATTTCCACATTACCTATCGGGTACTGTATGGATTTCCACATGGTTGTATGAACTTCCACGTGGCACTTTTCCATTGGTCCACTGACTGACCGAAAAATGCCAAAAATGAGTGACACATGGTAGCCTCTGGTGTTTCCACGTCATCATGACATGTGTCACCCTCTGCGTGTGCCACATACCCTATAAAAATGCTGACATCAATTGTATTGATGCTAACGTTAGTAGTACGGATGTTGATTCATCCCTGTTGACTAGGCTAGGTTGACCAAAAATTTGACTATGAATATCTTTTGATCTATAACCGTTTGACAAGTCGTTTACATCATTGGAAATCTTGCAACATTCTCTTCATGATGATGCCAATTTCATTGAGTTTTGAAGACTTTCAATTTTTTCCCTTTCTATGTTTGTTGAGGCCATTCTGAGCTTCCTGAGGTGCTTCTTTGAATTATGAGTTATCCTTAGACTTCTCTAGATCCTTTTTGGATCAACCTTCCCTTCCAACGAATTGACGAATAACCTCATATAAGTTTCATTACCATTAGCACCTATGTTATGGCAGGCATTAGAGAAAGCAATTAAATTCATGTTAATAAATATGATTCCATTGCTTCAAAACTTGGGCAAAGGATCCTTAAATTTGGGAAGAGGAGTTGTAGTTGGATTTAAATTTAATGGTGAAGGCACATGCCACACGGTGGTGTTAGCATATTTCTTCAAATTTAAACAACTCGTATTTCTAAATTAATTTTGTTGGATTCATTGTAGATTGAACTAGATTAAATCACTATACAATATTCCAATTATCTGAAAAGTTGAAGCTTGAGAAGTAAAATCCTGACTTGAACCTGAGGTAGAAGTCATTTTTTGTGTCCTTGGTGAAAACGTTCATGAAAGGTTGGTAACTTCAGTTTTATAATCAGAAAGAGTTTGGAAAATTTTCCTATGGATATTTTCTAAGACTTGTTTTTGCCTTCCAATTCCCGCCAAAGGATCGAATTCAGGAGATTTACCCTTAGCTCTTTGAGAAGATCGTAAATGAGTGGTCATAAATATCTCAAGGTTGGGAAGGATGATTTCGGACTTGTCGCTAACGGTTCTATACTTCTTCTTGTATTTCTATTTCTATATAAATAGTATTCCAAGAATGTTCAAGTTATTCACAAGTGACAAGAGTTTCTAAAATGTAATCAAATGGGCAAGAATCAATGCTAGTTTTATTGGTAAATTAGATTCGGATATCAAGTTGACGAGCCACATAAAACGTCCTTTGTGAAAAGAGGAGCACACTACAATATAGTAGAAGAAATATATAAAGAACAGTATCATCCCCAGTATGGTCGCCAAAAATATGTTGAGCTAGAAACTATAATTATTCTTGCAAAATACTTTAGACCTTGTTAGGCTAATCGAAGTAAGTGGGATTATCACCCTATGTTTATCGCCTAAAAATGAAAATCAAAATTCCAAATGAAAGGAATCTTGACTTGAATGAAACTTGTTTGTATATTATATTTTATGTTTTCTTTTGTGTTCTTTTACTTTTAAATATACATAAAAGAAAATAAAGGAAAGGAAATATAACATGATTAAATAAAAATGTATGATAATAATAGCAAAAAAAAATTGAGAATACAATCAGTTTTAAAAAGTTTTAAAATATTGAAGAAATAGAAAAAACCTTGAGACAAATGTAATTATCCTTTTATAATTAGCCAAACAACAAGAAGAGATAAATGCCTTTACAGATCTTTGTGAAGATTTGGACCAAAGAAATTCTTAGAAGCCTCAAATGTTAAGTAATTCATACAAAGGCATCTAAGTGCCACATAAATAAGAATGAAATCCTAAAATCAAACTCATACCACCACAAGTGATGTGAAGCATAGTTGATTTTCTGCAAAAGTTATCACTAATTAGCATTGAATGTATTCATAACTTCTAATATATGCAAACAAATATAGAAAAAATAAATAACATCAGGAGAAAGTCATAGGATCAATATCATTATGCTTTTCTTTGTCACTTTTCATTGAATCTCTGCTATCAACAAAGTAGTTTAACTCAAAGAGTACTTAGAATGGTGAAATATGATCACTAACAGAAATCTCTCAAAGATTTTTCATACCTCTTAAATGATGAATATTGATCCCTTCATTGATATCCTCCTTTCCTTGTGTATCTTCATTAAACACTTATTCATTTTAGCTATCTAATATAAATTAATATTTCTTTTGCGAGAGTAAAAGACTAATTATAAGTCAATGAAGTAGTTAATAAGACAGAATGATATTATGTATGATATTTATAAAAGGTAGGAAGGGGTCCCACTAGACTCTTATAAGGAAGGACAACTTATATCATTTAACCATTGCAAATAAACTTTATGAAATAAGTAATCATGCACCACATGTGATCATAATCTGAACGGAAGACAAAATAAATATATACCACCACCTTGTCCCTCCAAATATTGTTGATATAAAACAAAATGTCTTTAATAGACAAAATTTGAAAATTTCAAACCAAGTCGAAGTCTTATCCACATCATTATAAGTGTCATCGGGCACATAAAATATCAGTACTGAGATATCTTAGCCAGAAATATGTCAAAGTGAGAAATTTCCCTTTTCACCTCTCCTTGTAACTCCTTTTCACTTTCCTTGGAGTGGACAAAAGCAAGTTTTTAGGTTGAAGAGATTGAAGATTATTTCATAGGTTTATTTCCCTTTTCATCTATAGGTAGATTTAAAGAAGAGGATTTGACCTCATTGTAAGGTTGATTTTTAGCGAAAGAATTAGCAGAAGGAGTGTTATAAGCCTAATTTGCACCTTACATGCTTACCTGGCATCAGGCCATCTCAGATCCCTTCTTTGCCAAAGCACTGCTAAAGAACTCTTTAAAAAACCTCTTTTATAAAGGCCCACGTGCCCTACTCCATTATTGCACGCGTGTAAACGCTAGCTGACCTAAAACAACCCGCGTGGATCGACAAAAGCACGAAAAAAAGGAAAGTTTCCGATGGAACACACAGCTTTGGGTGAACCCTCGGCCATGCATGGCTGGGAGTTTTAGTTAACTCACCCAAAGTTGTATGTTCTGACGACAACTTTCCTTTTTTCGTGCTTTTGTCGATCCACGCGAGTTGTTTTAGGTCAGCTAGCATGTACACGCGTGCAGTAATGGAGTAGGGCGCGTGGGCCTTTATAAAAGAGGTTTTTTAAAGAGTTTTTTAGCAGTGCTTTGGAAAAGAAGGGATCTGAGATGGCCTGATGCCAGGTAAGCATGTATGGTGCAAATTAGGGTTATAACAAGGAGAAATAGAAGCAACAACAAATTATGGTTGAGGGTTATTTTCATGCATGTTGGGCCATTTTTCATTCCTTGAAATAGGTTTGTTTTGGTTTGTTTCCCATCCATCATTGGTTGGGTCAGATTGTGGATGCAAAAGAATTTCAGCAATACTTGAATGGGGTTGCGGAGTTATATTTACAGGTCTCAAAGGATCGGGAAAATATTTTTGTCCACCCAAGAAAAGGTGCCTAGTGCGTGCCAAATGATTGAGCGCGCCATAATTAGCATGAAAGTGGATAGAGAACCTTATTCTTGTATTCCTTCCTTCTTTCCAAAAATAATTTGGCCTTCTTCCTTGTCCCCTCCAGGATCCCCTGGAGCCACGACTGAAAAAGTTCATCTAAAATCATATAAAAACATTCTTTATTCAACAATCATCAAATATGTAAGGATTATAAACCGAATTTAAATATAAGACAAATGTAACTTTCACAAGATGTTCATTGAATATGATTTACAATTACTTTGTTTTGAGAGTGAGGGGATTTTAAAATAATGAAGGGTTTTTGAGTGATGTAAGGAATGAACAAGCATGGATTTTATAGCAGAATTCAATGCATGAGTTTTTTCTTTGTTTTAAAGAATGACATATTAGAATAACTTTGCATAGCTTAGCCATAAAACTCAATTTTAGACAAGACTTTTACATCTTGGTATAATTTCCAGATTTGAAGTAGGAATTCTCTTTTATATTATTCTCCACATTATCACTAATATTTTCCTTTAACTTTAATATGTTTTATTTGAAACATATTGACCCAATATGTACATGTTAAGCTTTGCTAAAATTCTTGCAATGGAATCAGCAATTTAACTTTGAATCTGGCTTGAAAAAACCTCATTAAACAAGCGATATTATCCATGAAAAATATGGACTACAAATTAGAGGGAAAAGGGAAAAATACTCTTATGTAATGTTGGGTGACGGTAAGACTTCTCTTATGGTTTTTTTTTTAAATACGATGGATATATGCTTTAAAATCCAATGAACAAGGGACTCTTTTTTAACCTTTTCTCGATGGAATGGTTAAGAGTAAAAACTCGTAATTTTTATGACAGAGAAAGGAAGATACAACTGTAAACAATATAAAAGAAAATTTTCCCATTCTAAATATATTTGAGGCATAAATGTACAACAAATGCTTTGAGTTTATTTGCCAAAACCAGACTATAAACACTTGATGGGTAATGCAATGTTAGTATATTCATGTGAATTTTCTAGGATTTAGGAAACAAAACACTCTTGAAATGAACTAGGACTAAATGTTGAGCTTGAAATCAATGCATTCCATGTCATCAAAAAATGTATCAACGTCCTCAAAGGGTGCAACATCCATGGTGGGGGGCTCCCTACCCTTTCAATGACACATCAAGCTCATTGTAAAGGTCAAGCTAGCCATTTAATCTCTAATACATAAAATTAGTATAGTGGATATTAAAACACGTAAATTACAACCATGAAATGATAAAAACAATCACATATGATCATATAATTCATGAGACATGGGAATGGTGATGAGCTTACCTGATAATTGAAGACCTTGACTTACTTTGACGCCATACATGTTGATACCTTGTGCTCCAAGCTTTGATCCAAAATTTTGCAACAACAGTGTGGGGGATGACTCTCCACCCAACCAACCCCTCAGTCTATGCAACTGAGATACCCCAATCCCTCAATCAACTATATATGTCAATGTTGAATTCTTACTTCCCGAAAATTTGTCAAAGCCCGAAAACCAAAGATACCTTCCCCCATTTTCCAATTCGATTAAATAAAATTCCTTAGTCCATCCATGCAAAATAAACCTCATGCATAGGTTCCACTTGTCTTCATGCAAACTTTCCTTTTTTGATCTTAACTTGACTTATATTCTCTTATTTTATACTTTTTTTATTAATAATAGAGTAATCCTTATTATTTATTTATATTTTATTCTTTTACTTTATTTATTATTTTCTTTTTTCTATTTTTGTACCTTTTGTTTATCTATTTATTTATTATCATTGTTTATTATATTTATTACTATTATTATAATTAATATGGGGCATTACATACTTACCCTCTTCAAGGAACTTCATCTTGAAGTTAACTTTGATTATGTTACTTATAGGTTTTTAATTATAAGCTCACCATATTCTCCACAACTCCCTCTGTTAGCTCTTGTATCTTCCACAACACCCTCTGTTGGACTAGTATAAATCCACCCAAGTGACCATAGTAGGCATCAAAAGTCCACATCACAGCACCAAGGAAGTGTGAGTACTCTCTAGCTATCCTTCTCGACTTTCGGAAATAGGCTTAAAGCATACCAGTCTATCTAATCTCTAGACACCAGACCTTATCTTTTCCATATGGGCTCTATGCCACTATACCAAGACATCTCGATCTATCTAGGCACCAAACCTCATTTGTCGAAGTAGGCATCTGGATTAGTACTCATGTACACCAGGCATATAGAAAGGCTTGACCTAAACTCCCTCCACAACTACCATGTACATCCCCGACATCGAAGTTTGATCCCACAACACCACTGACAAGAGACACTCTAGACATTATTTGGGACTTCAACATCACAACTCCAATATTAGGCACTCTGGCAATCTCAAGATGGTCCCATGTCCATCAAGAATCTGTTGACCAAAATTTGGTCATCTTTATTTTCCTGCTCTTGGATTAATAAACAAAAATCAATATCGAAAGATGAAAATTTTTGAACTATTATAAGTTCCTTGTGTATTCCTCAGCCTCAGCTTCATCACACACTTTTCGGATTGGAAATCTGAGTTCGTATGCTCAATGTATCCAGTTTTCAAGTTTAAAGTAGAAAAAGGTCCCTCTTTCATGTGGAACAAAGTTAATCTTTTGGAAGTGCTTTTAAATTTTTTCGGGTTCAAGACCCTTGAAAGTATTCTTGTGTTGGGTTCAAAACCCATAAAAAAATCTTCATGGTATTTCTCATGGACACATGTCATTCTTCTCTCTTCCCTCACCCCTCATATCCCATACTTAGTTTTTATTTGAGTTATAGCGGTTAGTCGAACTCGCCATAACTCCCTCACCTCTCCCCTTCATCCCCTTCATGTCCATCCCTGAAAAACTCACCTCACCCCCTTATTTTCCTCACTCCCCAAACCTTCCCCACTCCCCACACTTCCCACCCCTTCACTTTCACTCGCTACAAAATTCCCCTCCTAAAATACCCCACCTTTCCCCTCACAAAAATCACATACTTACATGGCGGGTTGGAAAACCCGCCATACTCTCATACCCCTTCACCTTCCCAACCCACCAAACCGATACTCCAACACCTACAAACACTCCCCCCTCACCTCACTCTAATTCATCCCCCTCACCTCCGCCATATACACTTCTCCCCCTCCCTAACTACCCTTTCCCCCTCTCACGTTCACCTTCCCACACTTAAAACATTTCACATCTAAACAATATTTACCATTATTTAAATCTCTCACCTTTAACTTTATGTATTATTTTAATCAATCACGTTTAAAGGATAGGGACCCATTTTCAATATACTTATATTAATGATGTGAGTTCATTAATGAATAACTAATGAGGCATTAATTAAAGGGAATGTTTCAAGAAGAAACTTGTACGAGAATTTCTAGAAGGGAGAAACACTAACTACTCAAGTAGTTAGAAAATATCTTCTTAAAAAGAGAAGAGAGGCTTCATCAAAGGAAAAATAATCAATATTGTCAAAGGGGCGGGGCAAAGTATCATAGGAAGAAGAAGGTATAGCCATGGATACACAATCAAGCTTCTGATCAAAATAAATAAATCTCCATCTTCTCCATTCTTACTATTCTTCTACACCACTTCTCATAGCATTATTATTGAATCTCAGAGTTGGGCACAAGGCTGAGTTGTTGAGTGTTTTTCTTGTATTATTCTAAGATATTTTCTTATATGATCATGGAGTATTTCCAGCCACATACATGGCTGTCAAATATTTTGTAATGAATAACATATTTCGTGAATAAAACTCTACAAAGAATTGCTTCGGGGTTGATCTTGACTGTATCTTGTAACTTTGAGTTTTAAGTATGAGATATTTGAGGTTGACCTATCAAATTCTCTTTTGATCTTTATAGCAATACTCTTTTAAAATTCTTTGAGATGATCAAATTATTCTCTCCTATTTTTCCTGAAGAATACATGGATGTATTTATATATGATTAAGAAGATTATGTGTCATGTTGATTTATGATTTAATTATGATGTTGAAGCCCTCCTTCAATATTTTCTTATTGTAAAAAGACTTTTGATACACAAAAAGATCATATTGGGTTATTGAAGAACCATTTTCATTTAGATCCAAGAAAATAAAGATTTGGGTTTTGCTATCTAGCACTCTCCCTACTCCAAGATATTCAAAGATATATCTTTTAGCCAAAGAGGAGAACCACCTCTCTAAAAATGAAGGGGGACTAATGTCCTCATGCAGTTTTTGTTTCAGTCCTAACGAATTCAAGCGTCAATATTTTTGGTGACCATACTGGGGAACGATTTCTTTTAAGAGATATGATACCTTTTGGATCAGATATTATTGGAAGACTAGAAGCAGTCTGGTTGCATTTTGAGAGAAAATTTATAGATTGATTGAAGATGAATTGGGTTTCAGAAAACCTTGTTCAAAGAACATTGAATGGCCTTGAAGGTTTATTGTTGAAATTTCAGTCACAAATCAGTTGTAACAACTTTTATGGAACCAAAAAAACACCAAATATTTGGGAGGATGATCTCCCTGGCAATTCCATCCTCAAAACTCAAGATCCTAAATAAATATTCCCCAGTAACTTCACTGAAAAGATATATGAAATTCAAGAAGATATATATGAAGAATCCCCCAAGGAATTTTTCTCATCCTATCAAGAGATTTATCCTCCTCCGTCAACAGAATTTGTTCAAGGAATGGTGAAAGGAGAAGGTATCCAAATAAAGAAAAGGTTGCACATAAGCCCATTTAGTTAACAAGGAGAATTTCACCCCTTGCCATATATTTCCATGGACAAATTTCTAACATTCTACGGGAATGTTTCAAAAGATGCAAAGAAACATTTGATTAAATTTGGCAGTGCTTGTGAAATTTTTAATGTGGCTCAAAAATGATGGTGCATGCTGGTTATTTATCTTGACTTTAAAAGAAGATGCCATTGAATGGTTTTATTCATTGCTGCCTGAAACCATGACTAGTTGGGTTGTACTAGAAAACTTGTTTGTCGAAAGATATTTCTCAAGAAAAGATCCATATTCTCTTTTCTTGAAGTTGGTTGAAATTGGGATGAGCAAAGAAGAAATAGTTAAACATTTATCTTTCATATTTATGAAAGTTATTCATGAGATTCCTCAAGAAATGTTTCCAAATGATGTCATTATTTTCCGTTGTTACGAAAATGATTTTCCCACAAATTTGAGATTTCTATTGAGGAAAGAAGGAAAACGCAATTGGAAAGAATTAATGCAGCGAGCTCAACTCATTGAAAGATTTTTTATTGAAACCAGTGCCAACATATTAGACCCCCCAAAATCTATCCAAGACAATGGAGGAATGAATTTAGAAGAAAACTTTGAGGAAAGAAATGAATTTTTTTTTTCAGATCTTGATCTTGAAATGGAAAATGAAAACACTAAATTTTCAATCCAAGAAGAACACCATCCTATGTATGATTCGTAGGAGGTAAATATCAACCTCTCACATGCTCATTTTGAGAGTGATGATTGTTAGCACCATGTTTTTTATAGTTAGAGTCATAGGTTTGTCCAATTTTTTAGAGCCATGTCTTGGTTTTTTGTAAAAAACAAAGCTTTCCTAAATAAGTCGTAGTTGGTTTGTCAAAGTTTATGAGATCAGTGACAAAACTAAGGAATGGTTTGAAAATTTTGAGTAAGGAATTTGGATAAAAGTGGGTAAAAGGGTGTAAGGTTAGTCATATTTGAATTGTAAGGGTTTATCTTCTTAAATCTCGAGTCATGTCAAAAAAGGGGAATTTAGGTACCAAAGTCGAGTCAAGTGGTTAGGATAAAGGTCATGTCAAAAGATATTATGGGCATCATTACCTAATCATGAAGTCATAAAAGTGAACAATCATGGCACTCCTGTTGTTTGTACTTTTTCACACTTCAAAAGAGTACTCGGTGCACGAGTTCACTGTGCAAATATTTAACCTTCTTTTGAACTTATCGTCACTATGGATTTACCGTCCTTTTCCATGATTTCTTTCCTTATCCGTTCAAGCATAAATATTGGTTACCCTTCATGCTTCTCCATCACTTTCATAATTTGTGCGTCGACCATAGTTTTTTTAGCAAGCTTTGAAGCCCTTTGATGCGTAAATATTATTTTTTTCCAATCATTACAAAAGTATGTTATTTTTATTTTGTTGTGTATCCTCCATTTCTTTCAGCCATTGTTGAAAACTTTTCCTTGGAGCTCGTTGCAAACTATTTTTTTGGAACGAGTTTTCTCTTCTCACAGCTGGCCTTCTTTCTTTTGAACTAACTAATGTTGCACTGGGATTTTCGTTGCGCCAAGTTTCCCATTGTTGTTTGTTGTCACATCGAGTTTTTAGTTGCACCAAAATTTTCCATCGCACTTTAGTGTTGTGCCAAGTTTCTCATTGCGCTGAATTTTTTGTTACTAATTTGTTTGTCGCGCAAAGATTCTTGTTTCTACCTTTACTTGTACCTTCTACAAAGTTTTCCATTCTTATTCGTTGCGTAGAGAGGCTATTACAATTTATTGTTGTGCACCTAAAATTTACATATACCAACACCATGGAAACTTCCCAAATCAAAAGAAAGAATCCAAGAAGTGGCAGGGTCATGAGGTTTGAACCTCGGGATTTAAATTTAATAAATGTAGACCCGACGATCAGGGTGTCTTTTGAACATGTTGGATTTATTCATTTATATGAAAGGATTCAAGGACATAATGCACAACTAAATAAGAAGTTCGCCCTCAATTTTATTGGTGTCAGTGCAACAATTGCAGGAATCACTTTCCAAGTGACAAAAGAAACTATGCCAGCTGCGACAGAGATCCCTCTGCAGGGATAAAAATGGTTTAAAGGTGTGCCTTTAGACACTTCATGTTATATGGATTTCATAAATCCTGGATATCGAAATCAGAAATTTGGAGTTGACATTCCTATAGAGTATCTCCTGGAACCTTTTGAGAAACTTTTGAAGATAATCAGGAAATACTTCACCTGTGAGGTAAGATTTGACAAGGTGCATCCATACCACATCAGGTTACTGATGCATTTCACATGGATAAATCCCTTAAACTTAATTTTCTTCTTGTGTCGAAGATTGGGAAAGATGGCAGACAGTGTCCAGGACAAAGTTGATCAGCGAGAGAACAACTTATTCCATTTTTCATTAATTAAGATGTTGGTGGTTGAAGAGATGAGAAATTTGAACAATGATTGGGATTCATTTCTAATTTCGACAAACATTCCCAGAGACCCTAAAGAATACATTCCTCTATCTATTGAGAAATCAACACTTCATAGTTCAAAGGCGAGAAGAGGAGATGTTACTGAAAGAAGAAAAGGGAAATAAATGGAAGACTCGTCACTCAGTCATCCAACATCCCAGAAGAGAAGAAAGTTAAGATTTACCGATGAAAATGATATCCAAGCTCCCAGTAAACCACACACCAAGCCCTCTTCTAGGATATTTCCCATACACACAATTCAGCTAGAGCTTGTTGAATGTGAAAACCAGGGAATTGATGAAAAGAAGGTGGAGCTAGGTGAGGAAGATGAAAATACTAAGGAGGTGAAACATCAACTAAAGAAATATCAACACATCATAGCCGAATTTTATCAAGAAAATAGAGAATTGAGAAGGAAACTAGCAAAAAAAATTATTGAAACACCAGCATCACAGAGTCACGCGGGTCAAATATGTCCTACCTCACCAACAACAAGAGAAAATAATATAAATTGGCTTAAAAAGCAGATCGGAGATGCCCAATATGTGATCATTGATATTAGGGAGGAAAAAAGGATATCAGAGGAAATAATCATGGAACACTTCAAGGAATTCAGATCATCTATCAACAATGCATGTGTAGCTCTCTCCGATGCTCAATCAAAATTGAAAAGAAATGTGGCTTTGTTGAGATAGATGAAGAATTTGAAAAGACAAATATTGTCATTGAGAAGGACAAATAGGGCCTTACAACTATAGGTGACTTTGGACAATGAAAATACAGACAAATTGGATGATCCCATTCCCTGCAGCCAACTGGACTCATGCACGCAACCTCTGCATGAAGATCCACTGCGTGAAATCACTGAGCAGATTTCGCAGCCAATAATTACGCAACAGAAACCAGAATCTACTACGCAATGGTGGCAGTGTTGTCCAGCTATACGTGCGATGATTCATCACAACTATATGATTGTGATTTACCTAAAGAATTTATGATTGTAAATAAAATCCTGAATAGTTTATGATTTCCAAATTGTCTTTCATATTTTTGATCGTTTTTGTAAAGGTTGTTGTTCTCTTTGAAAACAACCAGATCCACAATTCTAGGAGATAGAAGTTTGATTCCTAGCAACTTAGTGTAGATTTAATTTCTATATATAGGGACTATTTTGATGTAAAAAAGGGGGCGCCTAGGAAAAAGTATAGATATTTTGATCCTCTATGTAATTTCCTGAATCTAAAGAAATGCAAATGCAGAAATCGTGAGTTCCATAAGAAAAAAAATCTAATGGTGATGTTCTGACGCTTGTACCTTTCTTTGTATGGTTTTCCTATGTGTTCATGTTCATTTTCACTTCTCTTCTTTTTAAACTGGTAAATTTTAAAGTCCAGAATTCATCTAAGTGGTGCTCTATACTGAACCAATTTAAGTTATGTTTTTCTTCCCAACTAAGATCAGAATTCATCCACTACGGTGCTTTGATTTTGTTGTATGTTTATTTTCTTATTTCTCCTTACATAATCAAATTAAATACTGAAGTTCATCACCTTGTTTAGACTTTGTTCCTCTGAGGAGTTATATCTACCAAGCATTGTTTCTATGTTTTCAGGGGTCGACTCCATAGCCATAGAAACATTATCTTTTTTCAGTAGACCTTTTAAAAATTTACGTTGAAGTTTAAAATATAGCCATATTTTAAAGAAACCTGTCTATCAGAGATCAAGTCTCAAAGAGAGCCCTCTCTAGATTGGAAAGGCTAGTTTCTAGAATTAAATTTGGTTTGTAGGTTACCTTTGTAGATTGTTTTTTTAGCCCAACAATTTACTCAACGTTAACAATGATTATAGAAAAATCAAGGATGAACATGAAGACTTGATTTAGTATGAAAATATTGTAGCAGAATATCAAATAATAAAATCAATGTACATCAATCCACAACAACAATGTTTACATCGGAGGGATATAAATCATCACTTTACATCATATTTGTATTATGTTGATTGTTTTCCTGAAGCAGAGTTTCATGAAGAAAACATTTTCCAAGCATCAAAGGAAAGACATTTGCAGCAAGAGGAATAATGGATGATACATTTTATTTCTGAAGATCATGAAGTTATTGATGAAGAAAAAAATATGGCTTTACATTTCCCCATAAAATTTCACCAACAGTTCACCATTGCAACCTCACCACAGAAACATGATCATTGTACAAAGGAAGAATTCCTTCAAGGAATTGATGTTGAATCAGAAATATTAGATGTGGTTGATGATAAGGAAAAAGATGAAATTATTCTCAGATTGGAAAGTCTTTATCCAATCAAAGAACACAATATTCTTGAGCAAATAAAAGTTGATTTAATTGAATCATGGTTCCAAAGCAGTTTTGGCCAAGCAATACAATCAGATTTCAAGAACATCTTGCTTAGTCTCATTACAGTATATTTTGGGCATGTTTTTGATCATTTGGTAGTGGCCTCAACATATTTCCCAATTTAGGAGCTCATTCTACAAGACAGTTGGATGCTTGAATGGCTCCATTGGAAATCTTCATACACCTAAGGTGCCCCTTTATTTCAAGTAAGTTAGGGTAGGTAGATCATCCATGTACATATTTTTGTTTATTGTTGCACAATAAGGCAATCAAACTGGAAGGTAAATCCATGAAATAAGAAGAATTACAAGAATTCATTTTGAAGATGACTCCACATCCCAATGGAGAAGGTAGTTGGTCTTGATATTCTGGTGTTCTCAGCAACCCATAGGGGGTCACTGTCTTGCAGTTGGAGCTAGTTGGTGACCAAAATTTGGTCATCTTTATTTTCCCGCTCTTGGATTAATAAAAAAAATTGATATCATAAGATGAAAATTTTTGAAAAAATATAAGTTCTTTGTGTAGTCCCCAACCTCATCTTTGTCACGCATTTTTTGGATCGGAAATCTGAGTTCGTATGCTCAATATATCCGGGTTTAAATTTTAAAGTGGAAAAATGTGTCTCTTTCATGTGGAATAAAGCTAATCTTTTGGAAGTGCTTTTAAATTTTTTTCGGGTTCAAGACCCTTGAAAATCTTCTTGTGTTGGGCTCAAAACCCATAAAAAAAATCGTCATGGTATTTCTTGTGGGCACATGTCATTCTCCTCTCTTCCCTCACCCCTCATATCCCATACTTAGTGATCTAAAAATGAAGAAGACTTGAAAAACTCGAAAACTTATTGCAAGTGAATGTTATGTGTTTAAAGCAAAAGGATTAGTTTGCAACACATAAATTAAAGGATTACTTATGCAAATTATACATAGACAGCAGCATAAACATTGAACATAAACACATAATCACAACAATTGATAAAGGAGTTCACCCCTCTAATGGGCTACATCTCCTGGTCCAGCTTCCAATGGATCATTATTATTAATTTCTCAAAAAGTGCTCAAAAACATGTCTTACAATGCTCAAACGGACAAACCGATTGCTCCAATGGCTTCCCAGCATCCCAAAACCCCTGTATGGGCTCGTTCGGCACCTCAATCGGTCGAAAAATGAAGAAGTTAGGCCTCCCGGAAGTCTCCCTCTTCAAGCTTGTTGTCTCTGGTTCTACAATTCACACCCTTCTTGAATGAACCTGGCTCACACACAATTTAAAGCGTATAAACCCGGCACCGGGCACAACCGCGCCAACGGTGCAAACAGTAGGATGGTTAAGCGCGTGCCAGCCCCTAACCGCCTCGGCACCTGGGCGTATGAGAGCATATGACCGTGCGCTAGGCAATGGTGGTTAAGTCGTTACCAAACCATGCAACTAACCCCCACGCTCTAAGTCATATGGCACACGTTATATGACCAAGGGTTAAGTTTCAAATCACGCGCGCATACCAAACGGTCGGCCACATTACATAGAACATGGTCATATTACATTGCAAAACGACCACGGGCCGGGGCTAAGCCCCGGCCCGACCCCCGCCCATTTATACATTGATACAACTTTATAAAATATGTGTTTGGTTATATGTTAAGTCACAAGTCACGAGCGCATTGGTCAGACGGTTATATAAAGGTTTACATAGTGGGGGAGGTCCCGGGGTCGAACCCTGTGGACTCCCATAGTTTTTACACAAACCCAATCAACCAAACAATGAGCGACACGTGGCGCCCTCGGGTTGGGCCACATGTCCTCATACTATTCACTCATAAATGGACACATGTCAGATCCTGATTCGTCGACATTAACCAACCATTGCTTGCCACATCACCTTGGTACGGTCGTATGGTCCTGCCACATCAAACCGTACGGACTGTACGGACAGGTACAGTTAGCATCAAAATTTTTGCTTGTTTGGCTTGGTGAACAAATCGCAATATCTTCTCCATACGGTGTCCATTTGACAAAGTAAATATACCATCGGAATCAGGAAGATGAGACGGACGCAATGGCACTGTTTTCGTCGCATTATGAGCACTTTGAAAATTGAGCAAAATTTGATCCCCTGATCACACCTCCCTATTGGGAAGCTTTTGGACCTCCAAAAGACTATCTCAGTCTATGTGAAGATGAGGGTATATTTCCCTCACCCTTCCAACCTCAATCCACTTGGCCTTGCTTGGATTCGTCCCTTTAAGACCAACTCGCAAATACTCCACATTTCCTCGCTTCGAAGTTCACATTCTCCTGTCAAGGTTGGTGTCTTCCTGCAGTTATGTTAGATACTCTAGAGAAAAATCATCTATGGAAGGAATCTGAACATGCTCTCCTTGATCATAAATCAATGGAGGCTCATACAACTTCAAATTCTCAACATTAACAACTGCATACATCTGCATATAAGGAGAAAATCTAAACGAAAATCATTGTTACCAATCTTGTCGACAATTTTGAAGGGACCATATCGAATCGGTTTCAAATTTTTACCTTCTCCTTTAAGCCTTTCCTTGCTGATGTAAAGCCACACTTCATCACCAACTTCAAAACTGTGATCAACACGATGCTTGTCATGTGTCGTTTTGTACTTGGCCTCAGACTGGACATGAGTTGAATCTTCCTGAGTAGCCACAAATGGCATGGCTATGTCAATGGGACATAGTGGTTGGAATCCCAAGCCCACTTGAAAGGGGCTATGGTTAGTTGATCTATGGAGATACCGGTTGTAGCTGTGTTGTACATAGGGGAGGCTCTCATCCCATGTGCGTGGATGCTTTGAATTGTACATGCGCAGAATGTGTACAATCATCCGGTTGACGACCTCTGTCTGGCCATCAGTTTGCGGATGGAAAGTTGTGGACT
>ML793893.1:214569-246086 GCA_009831015.1 Picea engelmannii
CATCTTTCTTTTCTTCCCCCATGGGCGGTCATCGGGGTTTGCGAGGCTGATCTCGCAAAGGTTCAACCAGATCGAGCCCCAACTCCTTATACCCTGATCTCGTTGGGGACATGCAAAGAAGGATCAAGAATGAGCAGACCGCTTTGATACCACTGATCCAGATTTATGTAGGAACACAATGAAATACAGAAATACACATAAACGCATAGATGCAGCGGAAATAAGACTTCATTTCATTAATAACAAATGACTGAAATATGCTTACAAACAGAATGGAAATAAACTAGCTAGGGCGCTGGTAGCTTATCTCTAAGAAAAGATGTGGCTGCTACTCGCATCCATGAGAAGATGATTACAATGATGCTCTAGAGGCCTTTTTACAATAGACAAGAATGCCAAAATTCATAGACATCCAAAAACCTAACCCTAGGGAATGAAGCACCAAAAGTCATGTGGGCCCCGTTTGGGTAAGTTAGTACATCAACTTCCCGGGGTCGTAACTTTTCCATACGATCTCCGTTTTAGGCATGTGATAGCTTGTTGGAAAGGCATCGTCGAGGAGATTCATTTTGGGGGCTTATTTATGCCCTCGGCTATCATTGAGAACCTAGATCTCAAAAAACCTTCATTTAGGCCCTCAAAATGGCCCCGGAAGTTAAAACCTGCTAAAAATAGTAAACTGCCAAAATTGCCAGAAAACTGTTTTGAGCTAGTCAGAAAAGGTGGGTGGCCACCGATATCCACCTGGATCAATGGCCCCGGAAGTTAAAACCTGCTAAAAATAGTAAATTGCCAAAATTGCCAGAAAACTGTTTTGAGCCAGTCGGAAAAGGTGGGTGGCCACCGATATCCACCTGGATCACTTACATGGTGGGTTGGCAGACCCTTCATACTCTCATACCCCCTCACCTTCCCAACCCTATACTTTGACACCTACAAACACTCCCCCCCTCACCTCACCTCACCTCACCCTACATCATCCCCCTCACCTTTTCCATATACACTTCTCCCCCTCCCTAACTACCCTTTCCCCCTCTCTCGTTCACCCTCCCACACTTAATACATTTCACATCTAAACATTATTTACCATTATTTAAACCTCTCACCTTTAACTTTATGTATTATTTTAATCAATAACCTTTAATCTTATGCCATATGCCAAACATTCATTGGATGACATGGAAACCTGCTTAATCCTATGGAGGAATTCTATGTGGCATCTAATAAGAGCCTTAGTTGTGGCAACTAATTAGTGGAGAGCACGAAATTAATCCAAGGGCTCAAATTTGCCCATCAATTTTGATCAACGGTGGTTGAGTGTTAATCTTGCGGAGGCCATAACTTGAGCTCTGGGTGTCAAAATTGCACAAAATTTATACCGTTGGAAAGGTATTTAGACGTAGAATATGATGGTAAAGGTTTCAAAGGCTTAATTTTGCTACATTTTCTCCAGAAATTCAAATATCATTCAGTTTCATTTTTAATGGGCATGCATGACAACTCAACTTCACGAGCTCATATCTTGAGATCCAGACAATGGATTTGGGAAAATTTTATATCGTTGGAAAGATAAGATGATAAATATCACATATGAAATGATTTCCATGGCTAAAAATTTTATTATCATTCCCAGAGAATTAAAAAACAGTCATCCTCTTTTAAAGGGAAATTAACTAAATTTTAAAAATAAAAGTTTAATTAAAAATTTTATTAAAAAATGAGAGGGACCCATTTTCAATATACTTATATTAATGATGTGATTTAATTAATGAGGAATTAATTAAAGGGAATGTTTCAAGAAGAAACTTGTACGGGAATTTCTAGAAGGGAGAAACCTTAACTACTCAAGTAGTCAGAAAATATCTTCTTAAAAAGAGAAGAGAGGCTTCATCAAAGGAAAAGTAATCAGTATTGTCAGAGGGGCAAGGCAAAAGATTAGAAGAATAAAAACGTACAACCATGGATACACAATCAAGCTTCTGATCAAAAGAAAGAAATCTCCATCTTCTCCATTCTTTCTATTCTTCTACACCACTTCTCATAGCTTTATGTTTGAATCTCAGAGTTGGGCACAAGGATGAGTTGTTGAGTATTTTTCTTGTATTTTTCTAAGATCTTTTCTTATATGATCATGGAGTATTTTTAGCCACATACATGGTTTTGAATGCTTTTGTAATGAATAACATATTTCATGAATAAAACTCTACAAATAATTTCTTTAGGGTTGATATTGACTGTATCTCGTAACTTTGAGTTTTAAGTATGAGATATTTGAGGCTGACCTATCAAATTCTCTTTTGATATTGATAGCAGTACTCTTTTAAAATTCTTTGAGATGATCAAATTATTCTCTCCTAGTTTTCATGAAGAATTCATGGATGTATCTATATATGATTAAGAATATTGTGTGTGATGTTAATCACAATTCAATTCTGATGTTGAAGCCCTCCTTCAATATTTTCTTATTGTAAAAATAATTTTGTTTCACATAATGATCATATTGGGTTATTGAAGAACCATTTTCATTTAAATCCAAGAAAATAAATATTTGGGGTTTGATGTCTAGCACTCTCCCTACTCCAAGATATTCAAAGATATATCTTTTATCCAAAGAGGAGAACCACTTCTCTAAAAACAAAGGGGGACTAATTTCCTCATGAGGTAGTTGTTTTGGTCCTAACAGATTCAAGCGTGAACGAAATCATACAAGGAAAAAGAAGCATTGGCATAGATTGGTTGATTGAGTTTTCCACAAGCCATATGGTATTACTTTGTAAATATTCTCCCTCGTAGGTATTGACTCCCACGAGATCATTAAATAAACCGGCCCACTAGTGGATGACCCGAGAATCACCACCTCACAACATGCAACCAATGCATCAGTATAATCAAAATATCATCATCTCATTGAAAATAATCGACATGCTAACTCGTGCATGTCATCACGAGAACACAACATCATTGTCATCACGACATATTGAATAGAAATACACCACAACATCATGTCATCATTTTCATCATTATACAACTCACCATTAAAACATCATGTCATTGCATCATGAAATACCATCATAATATTATATTTTCAACATAAAATTACATCAACATAATAAATGGAACCACAAATTAACATCACATCATGAATATGTTAATCGTCTCAACACATATCACATGTAGAGTAATAAAAACATCGTAAGTGTTCTCATCATGATTCATCAACAAAATCAAATTTATTATTGTGCATAAATAAATAGTGAACACCAACATTTATATCCAATGCAGGAAATATTTTCAACTCATCCATCTTACATGGATCTACTTGGTTAAATTTGTTAAACCATGCAAAGGATTATCAATACTATGAGTACCACTTGATCATCTAGAAACCAATCTTTTTCTGATTATCATATCTCTTCTTTCAACAAGAAAGATCACAATTTATAGGGCATGTACAGTCACCCTATCCATATGCTAAAGTTTTCATATAATTTCCTCATCTAGATACCAACACACTAATATAATGCTAGATATTTTCATATATTCTCCTCATCTGAGTATATAGTTATAACCTTCAAGTAAGCCCCAATCAGCTAAGCTACAACAATTTAGGAAAGTATTATTTTCCCTCATAGTGAAGGTCGGTGAATTTCAACACCAAAATATCGTTGTCCTTACTAGCATGATTTAAACCATCAATATCAAAATTCAAATTATCAACCTCGTAGATATTTTAATCGTTACCCAAGGTTCTTATGTCACTTACATATTTTGTTTATTCATTCAAGGACTGTTATACCCAATAGCATGTAAATACTAGGTCATCATTATTTAAGTTAATATCGTTCACTTTTGGAAAGATTGGCTTGTTTAATCCAAATACATAACTCGTCAAGCTTATTACTCATTATGCTAGTTTTTCTTATCAGTCTCTAAAACAAACAAAAAAAATTCATGTGTTATCTCACAAGTTGTAGGTTGGGCAAAGCTCGACCCCAACCACCAAGTGGCAACAACTTGAGGACATTATACCCAATGTCACCTTGATATAGGTCTCGCGCTTCAAGGGTGACTAGGTCACTCTAGGGAGGCGATCCTGGTGACCCTGGGGGGAAACGGAGATGGAAAGAGTGAGGCCCCAAGAGGTCAAAATTCTAGATGAAAATAGAAGGGTTAAATGGGTCTTGGGTTGTTTTGAGGTTGCCAAAGCCTTGGATGAATTGTTGAGAAGTTGGTACCTACCCGATACACAAGGAAAACCACTATGCAGTATAATATGTTAGTTGCATCAGCAAGCTAAGCTTGTTGTCCCTAATTTTCACCAATAAATGATAGTATATATCAACAGTAAAAAAAGTATTAAAGTTGCTAGAAAGATTGCTCAAAGTCAAATGAAATATGCTTGAAACAATGTAGATAATCACTAGAGAATTCCACAATCTATAGCATGAGACTTTAGCAATAAATTATGGTTGTCATAAAATATGTATTCAAAAGTATTTTGCAACCTTATGGCTGCAGCAAAATTTTTATAACAACAGTGAAATCAGCCACTAAAACTTGCAAAGAAACCACTCAAAAAATGTATTAAAACAAGTAGAATAAATTGGCAAATTCGTAGCAACTTTTGACAGTGAAAACACAAGTTATGAGTGAATTTAGTTTAGGGTTTTTGCAGTGAAATTACCAGCCTTATGGCTGTAGAAAACCAAGACTTATTGCAGAAAATTTACCCAATTAAATCAACCCCTTTTTAGCTCAATAAGTGCGCCTAGGTTAGTAGTAGGTTAGGGCAGATTTTTAGGCCTAGTCTAGGGTTAGTTTAGGAGCAAATTAGGGTTTGTAAGCTAGGGTTAGAGCAGCCCTAATGGTTTTAGGTTAGTTTTAATACATAAGAAAGATTTTTTGGTTGAAAGGGGATGCTCTAAGGGAGGAAGAATCCCCAAGGAATCAAGATCATTATCCTAAAGAGACAACTTTAAAACTTGAAAATTTCACGTTTACCAGCAATTTATTTATCCAATGCAATAATTAAATGACTAGTGCCCTTAAAAATGGGTTAATGGAGTCAAGAAAAGAATGAAATAGAGGTACTAACTCCTTGGGGGTGTAAATCCTCTTACTCCTCGAGGAAAGTATCTCTAGATAGGGTTTAGACTAAGAGGGTGTATGCCCTTATATTTCTTTTAGCAAACCCTTGTTAAACCAATAGCATGTAAGCATAAAGTGATGGGGACTGGGTGTATGCCCTTATAATTCCCACCTAGCTCTATAAAATAACCTTGAATTGAAAAATAAATGATAGAAATAATGTAGAAACCTTACCAATTCAAGGAAAAAGCTAAGACAAACCACCACAAAAGCTAGAGAAAAGCCTTTCAAGGCTAGCACAACACTTCCATCAACCAATAATCCAAGACATAGCCATAAACAAAATCAAAAGAGAGATAACTATCCAAAGAGAGAAAAAACTTCAGTCCAAGAGTCTCTCACAATGGAGAGTTATGTTAAAATGAGATCTTATGATCTCTTATTTATACAAAATGCCTAAGATAGTTTGTCCACATAATTAAGGGTAAAACACAAGACTAGGGGTCAACAACCTTAATCTTTCCCCTTTTACAAAGTAATATTAAACAATTTACTTTAATTTCACTTTTGCACAAAGAAAAATCCCTTGTTATATGAACGTCACCCCTTTAGGGGATGTTTTGGCACTAGGAGAAGGTCGTTGGTGATGGAGGAGTGTAGAAAGGCTTCCCAAAGCTACATGCAAAGAATTCAAATATATTCCTTCATGGTCAAAGCCTCAAAGCCCTAAAAATGCCCCTGTTCCAATGCATGTCAACTCACCACCAAATCCTAATCCCCCTAGGTGACGCCATGCCTCTAAAGGTGATGTTTTGTCTCTCCTAGGAAAAATGTTTGGCATGTGGGGGCTAGGTTGTGTTGTTCATGTCATCTTCTAGGCACTCAAATTTTAATCTCTCTCATATGGCATGCGGGTCATTGTCATCCATCTGTGGGATTCAAGCCCCATGGAAGCCCAAGCTAGGCTTGTTCTTCCAAAATTGTCCACCAACTAGGTCCTACAAAGACAAATAAGCACGCCTTCCAAGGATCTCAAGTCATGACATCATGATAAGTGAATTCAATCAATAAACAAGCCACCTAAGCATGTGTATCAAAGATCATTATGTCAAACAATTGAGTGCTCAAAGACATTATGCGACTTGTCAAGCTTGAATATGAGAGGGTTGACGAGGTGTCCTATTGGGTAGATCTTTCCCTAGGTCTAGGAGAGTTTCCAAGAGATCCCTCTCTAAGACATGTAAAGTGGGTGAATTGGTTAGGGTCAAGATTCAATGGGAATAGGGCTCATGACATACAAGAGGTCGTAGTGTCTCATTCATGGGTGCCTTTATAGAGGGTGTGTAGTACCTTCGTTTGCAATGCACTTTTTCCAAGCCCATTATTTTTCCATTCTTTCTTTTATAATTTTAAGGAAAATTTGAAGGCCACTGCCCTGGCGTGGTATCCAGATAATGATAGTGTCACCCACAAATACCTAGTGCAAATGAGAAGGTTGGTTCGTGATGAGATCTCCTTTCTTTCATCCATGCAACTAAGATTTGTTACCCTGGCATGGTGACTAGATGATGACAATGTCATACCACTAGATATTCAAGGACATGATAGGTTGGTTTGTAATGAGACCTCCTATCCTCCAACTAAACTTTTAAGCATTCTTAATCATATTTCTTTTGGGTCCCCATTTTCTCAAAGATAAGTGTTTCATTTTTTTCTTGGGTGACCCCTGGGCAAAGCATCTAGAAATTGCATACATAGGATTTTATCTTTTACCCAGCATCAATCCCTCTAAGCCTTCAACCCCTTCTTCTCATAGAATGAGGGACAACCCCTTCTTGGGTCAATACATCCTAAAATCCCAAGAGATAAGGAAATGAAGGGAAATAGTGATGGAAAGTGGTAAGTATGGTCAGGAATGGTACAATGACTCTTTAAGGGAGTTCCTGGTAGAAAAACCATCCCCAAGGAAGACCACTTACTAGGGTACAATGCCAACCACCAAGGTGAAGCGGGGCAAAAGGCATAATGTCCAAGCATATATCATGAAATATAAAGAAATATAAGATAAAACATACTTAAATGCCTCAAATATTGAAATGATGCTCACCATAATACTGACTTATACCTCATGGAGCAAGTCCCACTTCCTTCTGGAAGCCAGTTGGTGTGGTGGATTCCATTAAAAAATATGTGACCTTTTTGGTGGTGATAAGGGTCTCCATATGTGCAAAAGGATGTTGCTAGTCATGTAGTCTATCGACACTCCATATATGCAACATGAGGGCCTCGAGACATAATCTCCTTACTTATCCACAAAATGGGGATAACAACATGGTCTAGTTTCCTTACCAAAAGTAGACAATTGTTATCCTTGCATATTTAAACATTTTCCTAATCTATCACTTGTCATCCCTCGTCAACTATTCTTCCAGGTGTAATTGCATAGTATTTTAATGTATATACACGTTGCTTCCAATTTTGACTTCATTGATGCATAGTATCTGATGGTATTGATTGGTCAAGACCCTTTTATTGGTTGTGGTCCCTTGTAAAAATTATTGGATGCATTGGTTCAACATTTAAAATGGAAATAGGTATATTCTTTGGCACACATTACTTTCACATATTTTTAAATACATTGAATACATGGGATTGGATCTAAGAAGAGGACCTTGGTTTGGAGGGTGGGTTGGTTGAGGAATGGTCTGGTTTTCTGTCTATGTTAAGAAGAAATGGTGTTACACTCAATAGTGATGAGGACAATGTAGTATGGTCTTGGAACAAATCCACGGGATCCATGACTTTCAAGTTAGCATATGATGCTCTTATAACACAGGATGTGATGGAGGAACCTTTATGGTGGCACAAAGATCTGTGGAAAGTTAACATCCCAGTCAAAATAATTCTCTTTATTTGGCTTTGCTTATATAACCATGTCCTCACTGGGGAAAATTACAAGCATAGGGGAGGAATCGGGCCCTCGGTGTGCACCCTCTACTTAAAATTTGAGGATCCAACCATGCACTTGTTTGTCCATTGTACAAGTACGCAAGCAATCTGGAAAGTAGTCTATGAACATCTTAAGATAAAGGGAACTTGGGATCGACCTTCACTAGATGAAAATTTACTAAGTTGGTTCTTATCTTTTCCTAGAAACAGGGTAGTACCTTTCCATATGATTTGGGGTATATGGCGCTACATAAACAAAATCATGTTTGAGGACTTACCTCGAAATGATGCGAAGACCAGCTCTAGAATTGTGTTGGCTATCAAGGAGATGTCAGGTGAAAACAAAGATCATTGTTTAGATTTCATTATGAACCATGTGTATTTTGATAATAGGCCTATTGGGTTCTTTGATGGTGTTGTTGCATGAGGGGTTTGTGGTGTAGGTATTGTTCTCAAGTTAAGTTCACATCATTTCTTTAGAGCACAACTTGTTGCTCGTGTGGATTCCAATATTAAGGATGAACTTCTTGGTTTATGGGGACTTCTTTCATTTTCAAAGAGATGTCACATAGTATATTTAATGGTAGCTGGAGATTCGAAGGTTTTGTTAGACTGGTTTGATGGGAAGTCACACTTTAACGCTCTTATCCTATGGCCTTGGAAGATGAAGATTATGTCTCTCAAGCAACATTTCAGTTGGTTAAATTGTCTAGATGTTCATAGACAGTAAAACTCTCTGGAAAATTCACTTTCAAAACTAGCTCTGGAATTGCATCTTGGATGGCTACAACTCGAGGAAGTTTTTAAGGATAATCTGGTCAACAATGGACAATTTTATATTTTCTGAAAAATTATATGGCAGATCGATATCCTTGAATATATGTTTTGAATTGAAACAACGCCTCCTTCTTGTAAATTTCTGGAACTACTTATTTCAGAAACTGTAAGGCTTATAAAATAGGCGAGGGCGATTTGTTAGATATCTTCAAAGTGTGTGAATACAACAGTATTATGGTCGAAGTGCATATTGGGACTATGCATAAGGCACATTTAAGACCTTTTTTGTATTGGGAATTTTCCTTTGGTTCGATATTAAATAACAATGAAACTTCTTTTTCCGAGGGAAAAAAGTAATCCAATATATTTCTTTATATATATCACAGTCGTTTAATAATGATATAACATATTATATATATATATATATATATATATATATATATATATATATATATATATATATATATATATATATATATTAAATTCTAAAAATAAAGAACATATATACATAGTAAATTTTAAGAACAAATTAATTAAAATAACCAAAAATAAACTACACTTCATGACGAGAACTATATAACTATATGACAATGCTTTCAACACACTAAAAGTTTAGGTGATATTTTTAATTTATAGTTTAATGAGGTTTCAAGGTTTGGTGATGCATGTCAATTCCCACTAGTTCAATCGATTAAGGTGTGTGTTTAGTTTGCTAGATGACCCAAGTTCATTACCCTTACGATGAGTTTACTCGGGAAGAGACACCCAAAAATCCATCCATGTTAAGGGTTGGTACAACCTAGGTCAAGTGTGATCCCCAGGTGATTTTGACGACTTAGATACCCCTAGGTTGTGGTTTCTTAGCCAATGGTTAAAAATATTGGCCACGAAGGTTATACCAAACAAAAAATGTTATACCATCCATTTATTTCATTGTATAATAGGCATGTGATGTCATGTACATGCTTAAATTAAAGGGCATGCAAATTAATATAAAATAAAATATCAATACCATTTCCTTTACTTGTAATTACTTTGACATTACCATATAACACACGTTGACCAAAAAAACCAACCATGCAATTCCAAGTTTTTTGTTATTTTTTTTTTCTTCCCCCCTTGATTTTTGTTGGGAAAAATATATGGTATGTTTATAATTTGTTTGATTATCTAAAGGCTCGTTATGTGAAAAATTGAATACTTATATAGTACATCGGCCCTCACTACTAATAGAATTCCCTTTTTGACACCAAAAATGGATAATGACCAGAAAATTTTATATTACCTCTCCACTTGTGCCCTAAATATCTAACTAAAGTCTTCATCATTATATTCTATTATCCACTTTCTGGAAAAGTGCAAGTATCTAATTAAGGTCAACAATCATCATGGACTGCTTTAACAACTGATCAACAAATTGCACGGCACCGCTCATCTTGGCAGTGATGGTGTGTTGGCACATATGGTTAGAGAGGAACCACACTATATTTGAGGAGTGAATCCCCTCTCCTATCGCAGTACTCCAAAGGACTTCGGGATCCTACTTCTGGCAGCCTTCAAAATTACAAGTTAAACAAATCAGAACTTACAATTTTCGGCAGTTTGAAGGCTACACTATTGCTTCCTTTTATGGTGTAGCACATTCAAATGGTCAGTGTTGTGGTGCGGGGGGCATCATAAAGTTCAGTACAACCAATGTATTAAATTTGTACATAAACTGCGAAGCAGGCACAAACACAAAGGCTGAGCTCTTGGGTTTATGGGCTACACTCACTCTGGCAATCATTTGGTCGACTGAAAAACTTCTAGTATTGGGCGAATAAAAGGTTATAATTGACTGGATAAATCAAAAAGGTCAACTACTTGCAGTAAAATTAGAGGGTTGGAAACAAAAAACAAAAGAGCTGGTGACTACCATCAAAGATGTAAATTTCCAGCACATCTACAAGGATCACAACAAAGAGGCGGATTGTCTCTCAAAGAAGGAACTCAAGGAACATACAAGCAAATTGTCTTATTATCTTTGGGAAAATGGGACTGAAAGTCAACTCACAAATCTTAATTTTTTTTAACCTTCTCCGGCCTAGGGGCGAATTAATTAGCATAATTTTATATTCTTGCCTCTGATACTACAGATTTATCCTTTACTCTTATTTCTGTATGTATCTTTGAGTTTTAGGTATGGACTGTTATTGTTTTTTCTCTTGAATGGTTACCAGTTTTTATTGTATCGAGGCTGGCATGAGAGCTTGTCCAGAAACATTTTGTTATGTAAACGAATTTATACTCTAATATAAATTTGAGTCAATTTTCTATTTGAAAAAAAAAAGTATCTAATTAAGGTAAACTTGATTTGATTCAATCATAGAAATAAAATATAATTTGAATATTTTGGGAATTTTAGAAGTACATGACAGTCCCACACTTCATCGGTGGATCGAATCACAAAACATTTATATTAGCAAAAAAATTAAGGTCCCTCTACAATTATAAGTTCACAAAACATTCACAAAACAATTAAGGTCCCTCTACAATCATTCTAAGTGCAATCCATATGTGAGTATCGCATCTCATCCATATTTTTGAGGAAACTCATATAGAAGCGCATAAAAACCCCCGAAGCACAAGGCCAAAGTTAGGGTTCGGACTAATTTTTGAAGACTACAAATTCAAATAATTTATTGCCTCGTTCTCTGAAATTAGCGGGGTTTTTGTAGATGAATTTAACTATTTTCTACTTCTATGTTGAAGTTTTTTGGCATTGATGTGATTTTGATTTTCTTCTTCAGACATGTGAAGGATTATTGTCGGTCAGTTGATTCTTCTTCTAGGCTTTCTTTGGATGCTTTTTTAATCTATGGTTATTGGTAGGAATCTTCCTTGTCCTGGATCAAAGGTAAAAAGGTGTTTTTTTTTTTTTAAATAAGATTGCACACAATTGTCATGTTTGAATGCCTTGCTAAGATGTTGTCACCTCATTGGGAAGGGATTTAATTTTAGTGCATGATTTCATTTATCTGTCTCTTAATAGTACTCAAAGAAGTATTTTGTTTTGTTTATAATTGATTGTTCCTGGTGGCTTGGATTGTATTTACAACAATGGTGACCTCAAAAATTAGGATTAAATTAAATGCATGCCTATGTCACCGGTTCAAACGGTTAAGCCCTCTTTTCTATTTATTTGTTCTAATAATAGTGGTTTACTCTATGATGGTGGATATAACCAATTTATAACCATTCAAAGAAATACTTGAATGACATCATCAATAGCCCCAAGAGTGGTCATGGCTATTCTAGCCATAGTCACACGTACTGCAATGAATTTTGTAATATTGAGGGAATCTTTTCCAATTAATGCTTCAAAGAAGAGTGTGTAGAGTGTTGAATTTAAAGGGTTCATAGGTCCTAGAGGTTGAGCCTATGGCTCTCATACCATATGTAATGATCGAGTTATCCATTAAATCTCTAATACATAAAATTAGTACAGTTGATATTAAAACACGTAAATTACAACCATGAACTAATAAAAACAATCGCATATGATCATATAATTTGTGAGACTTAGGAATGGCGATGAGTTTACCTGAGAACTAAAGACCTTGACTTACATTAATGTCATACCTTTTGATAACTTTCACTCTAAGCTTCGATATGTCATATCGCAACAACAATGTGGGGGACGACTCCCCACCCAACCAACCCCTTATTCTATGCAACTGAGAGCCTCTGATCCCTCAATCAACTATCTATTCCAATGTTGAATTCTTACTTCCAAAGAATTCATCAAAGCTCGAAAACCAAAGATACCTTCCACCATTTTCCTCTTATATTAAATATAAGTCCTTAGTCCATCCATACAAAAGAAACCTCATGCATAGGTTCCACTTGTCATCATGCAAACTTTCCTTTTCTGATATTAACTTGACTTATCTTCTCTTATTTTATACTTTTTTATTAATAATAGAGTAATCCTTATTATTTATTTATATTTTAGTCTTTTAATTTATTTATTCTTTTTTTCTTCTATTTTTATACCTTGTGTTTATCTATTTATTTATTATCATTGTTTGTTGGCCCTTGACCAAGTTTTGAGGAAACAATTGGTCGTGTTTGACCACTTTTGGGACTTCGACATGTTGGACGAAGATGGATCACCCAGGCAAAGTAGAGATCATGGGATCTCAGTTATTTTGTGGGCTTGTGGACCAAGCAAAGGGTTATTATGGTTTATGTAACGAGTATGGGATGTCATCCCATGGGTGTACCCATGTTTAGGCCTTTTTGTAAATATATAAATAGGTAGCTAAGTGATGTAACAAGAGACAAGAATGGGCTTAGTGCATGACTACTAGTGGTTATGTGCATAGTAGGTTAACAGTGGCTTAGTGCAAGATATTGTAAGTGGCTTTGTGCAATCTGGTTGTGTAAAGTAAGGCTTTGTTCGAACAGACTATGTAGGAGTTGGTTCTGTGCCTTGACCTGATTTTGAGAAAGGTGGATCTAGTGCGTCATGTGCAGATCACTTGTCCAGTGCGAAGCTGAGATCTGTGGCTCTGTGCACAGGAGAAAATAATTGTAAGAATATTGAAGACTAACAATAAGAAGAAGAATTTGGTGGACATAGCCCCACACTAGGGTGAACCACGTATATCCTGCATCTTGATATGCTTTGTGCAATGTTGTTTATGTGATTATTTGCTTAGTGTTGTTGATGTTATGTATAATGAATGCATATGATGTTGTAGCTTAGTGCTTAATTATGTGAATGAATGCTAGATTTGAGCAAATGTTATGTGCTAAGTAATGGAAGGTACTCGATCTGTCTTGTTACTGCATTGATCTGTAATAAGGGTTTAACATGTGATGTGAATAAGGTTCAAGAACTAATGCATGTTATTGGCTAAGTGTTTTGTTAAGTGTTGTAATCACAGATATGTGTCCCAGCTTGGTTGTAGACACCTGAGTTTTGCAACCCCCCCTTCCTCTACCTCGGGTGAGACTTCATCTGCTTCACAGGTGTTGTCGTAGGGTTTTGTTGGTGCATTGTTGAAGCATTGAACCCTGGATCTACCCTTGTGCCAAAAAATGGTTTTGTTGTCGAGACATGAAACTGTGATTGCTGGGAACTAAAGAAAAGAGAAAGCTTTGTGCGTAGATTTGTTGTTGTAGTGTGCAGTATTCTACTTGACTTGTGAAGCTCTATGCTAAGAAAGGAACTGGATCTGAAGAAAAGAGGTAAGATCTTAAAGCTTTGTGCTCTAGTAAAGGTAAGATAAGTGGAAATTTTTTCTTCAAAAGTATGAATCTAGGTATGTTTAATAGATGTTGTCGGGAAACTAGGGCACAGTTAGAAGAAAGAATTGATCTGAATAAATTTGATAAAATAAAGAAAGATATGTTATTCATATGCATAGAAAGAATTTTTGGACTAATAAATGGATGCAGGAACCTAGAAAGAATGTTTGTAGATTGCAGGTACAGCAATGTGATCCTAGTGCGCAGTATAGGAAATACTGGGGATCCTTTAAAAGTAAGAGAGGATTGACACTATTTTATAATTGCAGAAGATCGGGACATCTTTCTAAGGAATTCCCTGGTACAGGTCTTATTTGTCTATGTTGTAAAGCTATTAGTCATGAGGTTGAGTATTTCCCAAGAATGATTGCTAAAGTTGAAAAGATGAACATGAGACAAGAAAACTATAAAGAAGGTCAAGAGACTAAGGATATGTTAAAGAATCATATAGAAAAAGAATCAGAGACTATGTTAATACAGTTAAAAGAAGAAATGGATGACCATAGAAACATCAGTTTACCAGAGATCCTGAAAGAAAAACAACGCATAGTTACAAGAATAGAAGACTTCGACATAGACTTTGTATTAGATGAAGAAACACATGTGAATATTATGCCAAAAAGCACTTGGGAAATTTTGGGAAAGCCTGCTATGATACCTTCATTGTGAAGGATAGGTTTGTTTAAAGGAAAGATGATAACCCTATGTGGAAGAGTTACTAATATACCTATGATTATTCATGAAACATCGACTGAAGAAGAATTTGAAGTTATTAGGTTTGTTGAGAACAACACCCCTTTTCCACTTTTATTAGAAAAGACTTGGATTGAGAAAGATTGGATCAGAAGGAAAGCAAAGGAGGAAGATACAAAAAAGAAAAAGCAAGGACTAAGGGATTTCATAGCTTGAAGAATAGATTGATTGATAGAAGAACGAGAAGTTGATTCAAAGCAACAGAATGAAAGATAAGTGGTTGTCAAATTTGAAAGAGCGCAAGAAGGGTTGAAGGACCTATCCATGCAAGAAGAAAGTATGTCCACCCAGGACCTGGTTAGCAAAGAGGTATTACCTTTGAACCCTTTGGAAGAACATTAGTCGTTCGAAGTTACCATGCTAATAAAATATAAGAATAAGAATGGAAAGAGGAATGAAAAAATTCAGATCATAGGAAAGAAGAAAAGGAAGCTCAGTAAGAAGAAAGCCAAGTTAGAAAAACTATGAGAAATTCCAGAAAAGACTTCGAAGGAGGCAAATCTGCAGAACTTGAACTTCATCTGAATAACAGAACAACATAGAATGGGACTTCACCATGGCAAAGCTATATGAGAGGGTATTTGTGGCTCGATAGGTGCATCACTATGGATCCAGTGCTGATCCACCTCATCACAGGACTGAGCATGCAGGGACCGTACCCTCAACAATTCTACCCAGGGAAAGCTACAGATCACTCCCTGGCACAACGCATAAAGGAAGACTATGGCGATGTAGAAAAGGGAAAGTGAGGCTACAAGGTAAACTCCATCCAGGATGGTGTAGTGCGCCTAGCTTGTCAACTTATAGCTGGTAAGCTTGTCAGAAAGAACCATCCAACACAGGTCACTAGATTTGTCATAGACCTCGCAGGGAAGTGCATAGAAGGCATGCAAATGAATTAGGCGAGTTACTTCATAAACAAGTTGGAGAAGGATTGTCACGAAGTGCAAGATTAGGGATATGAGTTTCATTTTAGTTGGCTACTAGTATTGATCGCATTTGTCACCTGGAAAATGCTGGAAGGAGCAGCCTTCTTGGAAGTTGAGCCATCGAAGCCATTGGCCATAAGGTTCTCCACCTTGTGGTACACAAACGATATGGAGAAGCAATGGAAATAGAATGTGGTATTCCATGCTTACTACCTATAGCTGAAGCGTGTTATTGAATCATTCCCACAAATGACACCCAACACTTTGCATCAGTACAGGCCACTAGCAAGGTTTCGTGCAAATTGGCACTTTATCTACATCACTGCACGCAGGGATGAAAGTAAGGAAGAGTTGCAGTCTTACTACAAGATGACCGACAAAGACATGGAGGAGATCACCAAAAAATGGCCAACAGAGTTCCTTATACCGGTGGAAGATGCAGAACTCTCTGACCCCAACATCATCGGAAGCCCCTTGGTCACCCAGGTCGAACATGATGCGCAGGCTAACGTGAAGAAAAAGAAGAAAAAGGAGGAAGTGCAGAACATAGAAACAGATGAGGAGGACAATGCCTCAGAGGAAAGTAGGCCTGATTCACCTACAAGAGGAGGAGGAGACAAAGTGAACCAAGAAGGAGGGGAAGAAAGAGAAAAGAAATACAAAGGCGAAGTTACACCACCAAAGAATCCCCCTACAAAGGATGAAACATCAAATAAAAGGAAGGTTTCCCCGCAGAAACCCTCATCATGGAAGAAGACCCGAGCCAATAAGCCTCAGTCGAAGAATGTGCTCACAGTGGGCGATGTCGATCTCATCATCGCAATCGTGGAGCACGCCTCAGAGGATATCCTACAGAGACATGAAGCAAAGAAAGAAACATTGTATGATAGAATAGAGAAGGATCTCAAAGACATACAACAAGCTATCCATTCGAGCCGCGCAGTACCTATTGTGCCTTCTTCATCAAAAATTGCAGAATTGGGGAATGATCCCACCCAATTACGAAGATTGGCAGATGCAACAGAGGCTCGACTTCGTCGAGCCCAAGGAGAAAAGGAGCAGGATATAGAAGTCGCAAAGAAAGAAAAGGAGGAGGTCTTAGAGAAACTTCAAGTGGCGCAGTGGGAGAAAGATGAAATTAGGGCGATGTTCGAGGAGGACAAGGCGAGGATGCAGTGAGAAAAATACCAGCTACTCATAGAGTAGATTGTGATTAAAGAAGCAGTAGCACTTTTCTCTATGTCATGCTTGGCACAGGAGGAACTAGAGTCAACTGCAGTGCAAGTGGGGAAGCTCATTGAAGCCATTCAGCAGCTTCAAGTAAGAGTAATGGAGTTATAAATCCAAGCAGTGTCGAGCACTCTGCAAGAAGTGCATGATCAGAGGGAAGAAATCGCCAAAAGCGCAGAAGAAAGAATCAAGGAACTCACCTCAGAGTGTAAGAAACAGAGTGATTGGAGTGTGCATACCTATGAGCGTATTGCAGAGGACCTGGAGCTAAAGAAACTAAAAGCAAAACTCTATGAGGTGAAGCAGCAGGCATCCACCGTGCAAGCGCAAATGAAGCTTCTTACTGCAGTTGAGAAAATGAAGCAATCACAGGAATAGTGTGCAATTCAGCAGCAAGTTACTGCCATCCAGATAAAATTCATGGAGGTGACACAAAGACTCCATTCGGCGCAGGACGAAGCCTGCACACTTTTTGAAGCGATTGAAGGCCAAGGCTCACAGCTAGACCAAGTAGTTGCGACAGTGGAACAACACCTGGAAGGGTCTGTTATAGAGCAAGTGATTCAAGAGTTTGTCAAGTAGGAGGCTCTAGAGAAGTAGCAAGTTGAGGCAGCTCGAGCTAGGCTCGAGGCCTTTGAAGCAGCACTGCCCAGATCTGAGTGACTCGGGACGAGTCATAGGTGAGTGTTGGGGGATTTTTGTCCCTTGACCAAGTTTTGAGGAAACTATTGGTCGTGTTTAACCACTTTTGGGAATTCGATAGGCTAGATGAACATGGAGCGCCCAGGGGAAGCAGAGATCATGGGATCTCACTTATTTTGTGGGCTTATGGACCAAGCAAAGGGTTATTAGGGTTTATATAATGGGTATGGGATGTTGGCCCATGGGTTTACCCATGTTTAGGCCTTTTGTAAATATATAAATAGGTATCTAAGCGATATAAGAAGAGACAAGAATGGGCTTAGTGCATGAATACTAGTGGCCATGTGCATAGTAGTTTAATAGTGGCTTAGTGCAAGAGATTGTAAGTGGCTTTGTGCAATCTGGTTTTGTAAATTAAGGCTTTGTGAGAACCGACTGTGTAAGAGTTGGCTATGTGCCTTGACCTGATTTTGAGGAAGGTGGATCTAGTGCGTCGTGCGCATATCACCTGTCTAATGCGAAGCTGAGCTCTATGGCTCTGTGCACAGGAATAGATAACTGTAAGAATATTGGAGACTAATAATAAGAAGAATAAGTTGGTGGATGTAAACCCACACTGGGGTGAACCATGTATATCATTTGTCTTTATATGCTTTGTGCGATGTTGTTTATGTGATTATTTGCTTAGTGTTGTTGATGTTATGTATAATGAATGCATCTGATGTTGTAGCTTAGTGCTCAATGATGTGAATGAATGTTATATCTGAGCAAATGCTATGTGCTAAGTAATGGAAGGTACTCGATATGTCTTGTTACTGCGTTGATCTGTAATAAGGGATTAACCTGCGATGTGAATAAGGTTCAAGAACTAATGCATGTTATTGGCTAAGTTCTCTTTTAATTGTTGTAATCACAGATTTGTGTCCCAGCTTGGTTGTAGACACCTGAGTCTTGCAACCCCCCCTTCCTCTACCTCGGGTGAGACTTCATCTACTTCACAGGTGTTGCTGAAAGGGCCGATAGTTAGGGTTTTGTTGGTGCACTTTTGAAGCGTTGAACCATGGGTCTTCCCTTGTGCCAACATTGTTTATTACATTTATTACTATTATATAATTAATACGGGGCATTACACTCATCATGTGATGCCCTAGCTCCAAGGTGCATTTTCTAAGGTCTAGGAGGTGTCGAAGGATATAAAGTCATAACATGACCCAACGCTCATCATCAAGGGTGCAACGACCTCCATGCATTTTTCAACGTCATCATGAAGTGTGGGAGAAATATCATGAACATCCACCAAAGGACCGTCTTAATGGGTGCATCATCATCAATCAAGGGCTCAAAGAATCAATCGAGACCAGCCATCATGGATATAGAAGTTATTAGAATCACAAAAGGTGAGTCACAAGTTAATGCAAAATCCATGTACATAATTCACTTAAGGTATCTTCTACAAACTTCACACTAGCCTATGACTTTATGCAATTTACCAAGTTTAAGTATAGGAGGACCATCATAGAATCCTATTAGGCATGTCAGTAACTAAGTAGAGGATTATTTCTCGAGAAACCCTTCAATGTGTAAGTATGAATGAGTGGTATGACATGGGTTTCACTTAATGGTTATGTTGTCATTAACATGCAAGGCCATGTGTGATGTCTGTAACATCATGTACTACTGATCACACTTATGTTTGACTTTTTCTTTGAGGACACTTGCGTGCAAGTGATCCGGTTATGGTACATTATGATTTTGTTTCGATTATGAGTCATATATGATGATGATGATGTATTGTGATTTATATGTTACTTTCATATGTATATTGTATTGACATATATTATTGATGATTTCTCCTGAGTGTACAGTGTTAGCACAAGAATTTGCACTAGAAAATTTGGTTATTTTTACGATATATTTTGTAGCACTGGTGAATTAAGAGATTATTTAGTGTTATATTCCTCAAGCATCAAGACCGAGAGCCAAGCGCACCTGTCATCAACACAAGACACAGGTTAGAAACTCCATGCACACATTAAAAAGCAAGCTTATGTGAATGGATACTTTCCTAAAATAGAGGAGTAGCACTACCAAATCCACATAGGTGAATTCGTGATGGGCACTACCAATTTCACATGATTGTGGCATAGTGGCACTACCAAATCCACATAGATGAATTCATGATGGGTGCTACCAATTTTGCAGAGTTATTTTGCAAGGACACTTCTGCCAGTTTTGAATGACTAACTTAAAACTTGTGTTATGAACAAATGGGAAGATATTTTTTAAAACTGGAGGAGATTTTTGTTCAGCATATCAAATAACAAAAACCTCTCTCATTTTTTAAAAATGTGTTATGGTTAGAGAGATATTATATAGAGAATTGGTGATATGGAATGTGTTGCGAAAACTCTATTCTAGACTATTGAACTGATATTTTTGACCAGTTGACTTCCAGGAGAATTTTCAGGTGAACCTGGATGAATTTTAAAAATATGAAGGAGGTTATTGTCAATAACGGACCCATGAACATTAATCTCTTTCATTTTCACACAAGTGTCACAGATTGGGATATTCGAAATAATGTTTGAGCCCTATGTTTTCTGTTTTCGTGATTTCCTATTTGAGACGTGTTTTGTGACACCTATTCCGGCCATATGGAGATAAATTTAAAGAAAACGGGAGAGGATTTTGTTCATAACAATCTTATCTACAAAATGTCTCTCATATTTAACACAACTATTATGGTTTGAGAATTACAAGTAGTGTTTTGAAGCCTATTTTTCATAATTTTGCCTCCTGAAAATCAGGAAATCGGTTAAAACATGTCATTTTTTGTTTGTAGTTGTTTCTATTTTTGGAAAGGGGTTGGAGCTCGGATGGTTGATCTAGGCTCCCTTATTTTGTAATATTTTTATGAAGCAAAACTGGTTCTCTGGTTATGTACTTGATTTGAGACTTCTTGATTAATATAAGTCAGTTTTCTTATTCCATCTTATTTTCCTCTGATACTGAAGTATTCATGATTGAATGATTCACATGGATTATTGTAGTTGTATTATGATGAATGTTTGATTATAGTACTATTATGATGTTCTTCAGTTTCTTTAAACTTTGAATTCAAGAAGATATTGTGTTTGAGTTTTTCCCCCTTAGGTTGCTTGAAGACCTGATGTCCATAGCAAACCTCTACATTTCCCTCACCAAAGTCTTCCTTCTATTCACATTTACTCTCACTCACTAACTGAAGTTGTTCAAAACCCCAATTTCTTGTACATGCTAGCCCAGATTTTTGAGTTAGAACATTATTATCTTGAGTCTTATCCATTTGACCTCATTAAAACTCATTTACATTTACATATAATCTTATGGGTACTGGGATTACCTTCTGTGCAATCTGAGGGTGATTCCTAGTGCTAACATTCTTGGTGTCGTTGTTGGGGACAGATTTGAGCAGATTGAAAAGCTCCCTGGGAAAAACGACATTGCACATCTCCAGCTTTAGATGGTGACTAAAGGTGGACACCTTCAAGACTTCACATTCACCATGGTGACTCCATTGTTTAGACTTTGTTGGCGAATCCACTAGAATGAGACAAATTAAATGGTTATGGAGGCTATCCTAGCCAGGAGGTTTTCCCCACTCAATTTCTCAGCCATAGATGGTTATCCACATCCTGTGCCTCAAATTGATGAATGGAAAGATCTGTTGCCCAGATTTTATGAAGGTGAGAATGAAAGACATGTTGAGCATGTTCAATAATTTCATGCTTTGATGCAGCATCTTGACATCCATCATGAAGATATGTTGATGAAAATGCCCATGTATTCATTGGATGGGGATGCACGTAAATGGTATTTCTCATTACCCCCTTCTAGCATTTCATCCTTGAAGGATTTCCACGGAGTATTCAATGAACACTGCAAAAGGTTTTATCCCTCTGAAAGTATTTTTCATAACTGTTGTGAGGGATATGTAGAATGTGCTCAAGATTTATTAGATTTCTCTGTCGAATATAAAGATGAAAAATATTTTATTCATTGTCCAAATGAAAGTATAAAGAATATTGGACTGTATTTGGAGAGGACAACATTCATAACTTTGTTTCAGAGGAAACTTCAGAGGAAACTCATATGTATGAACAACTAGAAGCAACAGTTATTGTTGTTTCTGAAATGGATATTTTTAACAGTTATATTCTTGATGAAATTATTGTTTTATAGGTTGATCATAGATATGAAGGGCAGCCCATTTTTGAAAAATATTCTACTGATGATGAGAAGTAAGATTATCCTATATTTGATCACTATGAAGACAAGGAGGAGGATGTAGAGGTTGGCCTTGTCACAGAAGACATAACTCGAAGATTTGACCAGGAGCAACCCTTATTTGAGGCACATGAAGAGATTGTTGATACACAGCCAGAAGTAAATCAACAGTTACCAGTGGATCAACAACCAAATACATCAAACCTTTTTCCACTTGTACCCATAGTTTACAGTAAGCAACCTGAAGTGGAAGAAGAAATATGATATCAGTCCCATGTGTTTTTTCACCATTTTCATGACCTTGTAGGGGTATATATGGAGTTGTATTTATCAAATTTTTTGGAACCTGTAAACTTTATTGTGTCAGCGGCAGTCAGAGGAGCTATAGGTAATGTTTTCAAACTACTTTCATATTCCTCTTGTCTGATGTTAATCATTGGAATTATAAAGACACATGTCAACAAGTTGCTTAAATGGATTTGGTGGAAGTTTGTCTTCACCTAGCCCATTGTAAAAGTCAGTTAGATTAGGTTTTGTACATAAATAAGCTCCATCAGGAGCATGTGTGTTTTCTTTATGTTTGTAAGTAGAGTAGTATTAGTTGTTAGTATGTTTTCTTCAGCATGATATATCATAGCATGAATCCACAACCCAACAGTAAGGCACTGGAGCTGGAAAAAGAGTTCTTAGAGCCTCATAGAGAGGTCTATATCCCTCATGGAGCCTATGTTAGCACAAGAATTTATTCTAGAAAATTTGGTTATTTTTACGATCTATTTTGTAGCACTAGTGAATTAAGATATTCCGCAATGCCATCTTCCTCAAGCATCAAGACCGAGAGCCAAGTGCACCTGTCATCAACACAAGACACAGGTTAGAAACTCCATGCACACATTAAAAAGCAAGCTTATGTGAATGGATACTTTCCTAAAACAGAGGAGTGGCGCTACCAAATCCACATAGATGAATTCATTATGGGTACTACCAATTTCACATGATTGTGTCATAGTGGCACTACCAAATCCACATAGTTGAATTCATGATGGGCGCTACCAATTTCGCAGAGTTATTTTGCAAGGACGCTTCTTCTAGTTTTGAGTGACTAACTTAAAACTTGTGTTATGAACAAATGGGAAGGTATTTTTTTTTAAATCGAGGAGTTTTTTGTTCATAAAATACCAAACAACAAAAAGTTCTCTCATTTTTTAAAAATTTTTTGTGGTTATAGAGATATTATACAGAGAAGTGGCGCTACGGAATGTGTTGTGGAAACTTTGTTCTAGACTGTTGAACTGATATTTTTGACCATCTGAATTCCAAGAGAATTTAGGGTGAACCAAGATGAATTTAAAAAATATGAAGGAGGTTATTGTCAAGAACAAACACATGAACATTAACCTCTTTCATTTCTCACACAGGTTTCATGGATTGGGAGATTCGAAAGAATCTTTGAGCCCTATGTTTTCCATTTTTCGTAATTTCCTGTTTGAGACATGTTTTTGTGACACCTATTTCGGCCAGATGGAGATGCATTTAAAGAAACCGAGAGAGGTTTTCGTTCATAACAAGATTATATATAAAAACCTCTCTCATATTTTACACATATATTATGGTTTGAGAATTACAAGTTGTGTTTTGAAGCCTATTTTTCATAATTTTGCCTCCTAAAAAGCAGGAAATCAGTTAAAACGTGTCATTTTTTGTTTGTAGTTGTTTCTATTTTAGGAAAGGGGTTGGAGCTCAGATGGTTGAGCTAGGATACCTTATTTTTTAATATTTTGATGAAGCAAAATTGATTCTCTGGTTATGTACTTGATTTGAGACTTCTTGATTAATATAAGTCAGTTTTCTTATTCCATCTTATTTCCCTCTGATACTGAAGTATTCATGATTGAATGATTCACATGGATTATTGTAGCTATATTATGATGAATGTTTGATTATATTGTTGTTATGATATTCTTCAATTTCTTTAAAATTTGAATTCAAGAAGATCTTGTGTTTGAGTTTTTCCCCCTTAGGTTGCTTTAAGACCTGATGTCCATAACAAACCTCTACATTTCCCTCACCAAAGTCTTCCATCTATTCACCTTTACTCTCACTTATTGACCGAAGTTGATCAAGACCCCAATAGCTTGTACATGCTAGCCCAGATTTCTAAGTTAGAAGATTATTATATTGAGTCTTATCCATTTTACCTCATTAAAACTCATTTACATTTACATATAATATGATGGGTACTGGGCTTAAATTCTATACAATCTGAGGGTGATTCCTAGTGCTAACATGCAGGACACATGATAGGTTATGGATGTTGATGGAATCAATGGACTTCCATGGACTCAAGATCGAGTCGGGGAGTGGATTACATTTTGTTTGAGTATTTTATTTTATGCACATGTGATATATGATCGATTACAGTATGATTTATGTATATGGGTTATTGACACTATTTTTGTCAATGGATACAAGCTTGGCGATGCTTGTTAATACGAATCACATAAGGAGTAAAGGGGTCATGCACATAAACCATACATTTGAGGGAGAGGTGTGGCAATGTCCCTGTCACAACCTACTATCACTCACGTTGTGACCTAAACTATAGGTTAACGATTACCTAGTTCGGGAGGTCCACGATGTCGTGAGGGAAGACTGAGACAGTCTCTCACGAAGAATTCTAAAGGGTGCACAATAATGTTGAATCCTTATTCCTTAGAATCCCTTAGTCTCTTACAAGGTCGACTAAATGGAGGGTTGACTCCAAGGGTCGGACAAACTTCCAAACCAGTGAAAGGCGAGTGGCACCCTTGGAGCACAGAGGTGCATCTTGAAGGGCATGTCGTGTAATTAAACGAGAGTCAATAAATCTAGGTGACCTAGAGAATAATGAAATGTTTAGACATTGTTATAGTAAAATATTAATTATTCAGTAAATTATAAACTTAGAAGCCTAACAAGAGTCTAAGCCTAAGTCTAAGACTAAGTCTAAGTCTGAGTTTAAATAAGGGACTAAATAAAATACTAAATAAATTAAAAATATTTGAGATAAAATCAAACTCTGGGAAAAAGGGGAATAAAAATTTAAAGGTTGGGTAAAATGCAAATGTGTGCATGAAATTAATAAAAGCAATTTTTAAAATAGAAATAAATTAAAACATGAGAGAATAGGTGTAGACATAGAATGGAATCTTGAGTCAATCTACCACTAAGTCTAACTAAAATAAGACTCATAAACTAACTCGAACTAAGATCTAGTTAGGGGACACTCATTAAATGGGAATTTGGGGAACTAAGAGACATCTTAGAGAAAAAATAGGAACACATTGGGGAATGTGAGAGAAAATGGATTTTTAATAAAATAAAAAGGGCAATTACTTGTGCAACTTGAGGAGAGCGTGACAAGTGTGTGGGTGAATAATCATAAATTAATTAATTAAAAAGTTAATTATTTGTGCAAGAGGACATGTGTCATTGGGGATTTTTCTATAAAATAAATGGAGGAGAGGTGAAAAGGATCTCACTTTTCATACGATTTTTATGTTGCTAAAATTTGGTTTGACTGTGTTCTACTTGTGAGAGTTGGGATTTCAAGATTGAGAAGAGTGGAAGCTCTTCCTTGCTAGGCAAGCTTGGAGCTACCCCTTTTTTTGTTTCTTGTGTGGCCCCTTTGTGGTTCGAGGGGCTAAGGGGGGAAGAAGAGTACCCATAGCGTTGGTTGTGAGGTATCGGTGACGTTTTGAGATTCACAAGCGGGATTAAAGAAGAAGCGCGAGCCCACATTGAAGGACATCCTCAATTCTCCATCTTCATATGTTCCAATATTTTATTTTCAGAAATTTTTAATTGTAATAAGAGTAAATTTTGTATATTAGAATTTTAAAAATCGTTGCAGAAACGTTTTGTAATCTGAAAACTATAATTTTTAAAAATTGTTGCAGAACCGTTTTGTAATTTGAAAACTAGAATTTTTAAAAATTGTTGCATAACCGTTTTGTAACTGTGAAAACTAGAATTTTTAAAATTGTTGTAGAACCGTTTTGTAACTCTGAAAACTAGAAAAAAAAAATTGAACCGCTACAGAGATGTTTTGTAATTATGAAAACTAGACCTTTAAAAAAATCGCTACATAACCGTTTTGTAATCTGAAAACTAGAATCTTTAAAAATCGTTGCAGAATCATTTGTAACTATGAATACTAGAATTTTTTCAAATCATTGCAGAACCGTTTTGTAACTCTGAAAACTAGATTTTGCTTTCAAATCGTTGCAGAATCGTTTTGTAACTCTAGAAACTAGTGTTGGAGTTACTTCACACACACCTAGGATTTATTTTTCCTAAGATTTTTCCTATGTTTATTAGTCTTTATCCAGTCTCCTAAAGTTTAGGGAGAATATTCTCTTCAATTTTCACTTCAATTTGACTAGTTGAGTGGAGTCTAGATGCTACATTGGTTTTGTCACCATGAAACATTGGAATCATCACTAGCTAATGCACATTGTCCTTAGGATCATCACCAGACTAGTGCATTACCCATGATTCCCTAATTTCCTCCTCACATACCTTTGTTTCATTTAGTTAACTGAAGACTGGTAGACTAGTTAACTCAGCTAGGTGGCATTTCACTCCTGTAACTGCCCAAGAGACTAGACTAGGTTGAAGTTCACTCCCATAACTATTGGTGTGTGTCTATATCACTCTATACCACCACTATGGCGCATTGGCTTCACCTCCAGTGCGCACTGGTTGAGTTATGTAGAGTATATCATGTGTAAATTATTCATTATTCATATGGTTAATGAGAATTATTCCATTCTTCCTCTCTTGCTTCTTCTTTCTCAATTTCTCTCTACAAATGTGTGTGGTATTTTCTAGATAGATATATTTTGTGCAGGTTCAACACATTTACATGGTATCAGAGCCGACAGACTGCTAATTAAAGCTACACCAAATTATTTTTGCAGGTACCAAAGATTGAAGATAGTGGAAAAATGGAATTCCCAAAAGAATTCATTCTTACACCTTACAAATTATTTGCATGGAAGGAGAATATGGTCATGAATATTTGAAGTAAGGATTGTACAGGTTAACCATGAATACAGATACAGAACCGACATCAGCCATAGAAAAATCCAAGTATCTAAATCGAATGGATGAAGCATTCAGAACAATTTGTAGTCTCATTTCTCCCAATCTCCTTTTTCACATATCTTCCTGTAAAACCCCTAATGAATCCTGGACCACCATGGAATGGATCTTTGGAAAACAGGATGATATGAGGGGACACATGCTTGAGGTGGAATTTCTCACATTGGATCCAAAAATCTTCGACAATCTCCAAGATTTCTTTATAAAATACAAGGATTTACTATCGCAACTCAAAGCTTGTGGAGTTGATAAATCTAAGGAGGAGAAACAAATGGTTCTCACCATTCTATCCAAAATTGGTCCTGAATTCTCTATGTCCATATCCACATTCCATTCAATCAAATTCGCCTCTGAAGCCACATGGAAGATGCCCTCTCTTGAGGAATTTATCAAATCTCTGACACAAGAGCAAACCAAGCTCATCAACATGGGAAAAATAAAAGGCCCAAAGGCGCATGCACTTACTGTGCAAGATGGAAGCCATCAATATCATAAATATAAATATAAATACAAAAGGAAATCTCATGCAAATCTAAAGAAGGAAGGGTACTCAAAACCCTTCACCGATGCCTCTGGATCCAAAGGTGGAAAGGGAAGAAAAGGGAAGAAATGTACATACTGCCATAAAGGATTCCATATTGAATATGCATACATGCATAAAAAAATAGATATAATGACTCAAATACTTCAACAAAAAATCCTTGGAGATCACATCCTCGAGGGTTCCAAGAAGAAGAAGCCAGAAGATCAAAATCCCAAGAAAAGAAATTCTAGCCATGGTTTGATTGCCATAAACTCCTCTCCCGATGCTTGGATCGTAGATTTAGGAGAATCACATCACATGGCTGCCAAAAAAGCATTATATTCTTCATTAGATGCATGCAAAGGTACTCATATTCTGATGGGGGACAACTCTCTAGTTGAGGTCACTAGAAAAGGAAGGATTGAAATCACCAACGGAAGCTTCGAGAATGTGTTGCACATTCCCAAACTTTTTGTCAATCTTCTCTCCATGTATCAGATGACGAATTTTGGCACCAGAAAGAAATTCATATTCACACCTAATGCAGTGGACATATATGACATGCAAACCAATTCCAAGGTTGCTACCGGTGTGGTAAATCATCAATCTAGATTGTATACATTTTCTGAATTTATTGAACCAGATTATGCTTTAATACTTACCCATGTTGATGAATGCAGTAGGATATGGCACAAAAAGTTCAAGCATTTGAATTATATATATATATATATATATGCAAAAACCTAGCAAGCAAAGATTGGTTTATGGTCTACCAGACATCCATTTCTCCAAAGGAATCTGTGAGGAATGTATTCTTGGAAAACACCCTCAAGATAAATTCAACAAAGGAAAGACTCGAAGAGATTCATCTCCTTTAGATCTTATCCATAGTGACCTCATGGGCCCTTTTCTACATCCATCAATCAGAAAAGTGAGGTACGTGCTCATTTTTGTTGATGATTTATCACTTTTCACATGGATTTTATTTCTTGGGAAAAAATCAGAGGTCTTTCAGCACCTCAAAGATTTCAAAGCCCTAGTTGAGACAGTTAGGAAAGAAAATCAAAGTCCTATGAATTGATAATGGGGGAGAGTATGTCAATCATAAGATCCAGAATCTTTGTCATGAGGCATGGATTCAGTTGCAGCACACAGTTCCCTATACTCCGCAGCAAAACGAAGTTGTTGAGTGAAAAAACGGATCTCTAAAAGAGATGGCATCTTGCATGCTACATGCAAAGTCACTTCCACAAATATTATGGGTCAAAGCCCTTAATTGTGCAACCTACATCCAAAATATATATCCCCATATATATATCAAGGATAAGACCCCCTATGAGGCTTGGAGCAGCCTCAAACCGGAAGTGACCCACTTTCGTATTTTCGGTTCATGTGCATGGGCCTGGATTCCCTCTGAAAAGAGGAAGGCACTTGATCCACAGAGCATTGGATACCCTGACAGTGTGAAGGGATACAAACTTATTGATCTTTCCTCGGACCGGCTCATCATTGAGAGAAGTGTCCAATTCGAGGAAAGTGTCTCGCATGTACCTCAACAACCACATGCAGACGCCTTTATTCTTGTACATGTCTTAGATGATGATCATGCACATGAAGTATTTTCATCAAATGAGAGTTCTGATTTAGAGGATTCATATGGTCTAGATATAGAGTCAGTATAGTCAATTGTAGATTCAATGCATCCAGATGTAGATGTAGAGCCAGAGAAGAGGCCCAAGTGTGCCCAGATTACTCTTTAGGATGCAGGGGATCTTGTTGGTGATCCATTTAATACTAAGAGGACTTGATCTAATTTCGAGGAGCCTCCTCTTGCACTTACTGCCACTGAACCATTTCCACCAAGGAATATTTTCTTGGTTCAGCCTTTAGATCTACAGTCTTATGGCGAGGCTGCTGGAAATCACTTTTGGGAATCCACCATGCAGGAGGAGTACAACTCCCTCCTTGAGAGCCAGACTTGGGATCTGGTTCCCCTTCCTTCTAGAAGGAAACTTTTTAGGTGTAGATGGGTCTATAGGACCAAGAGCGCAGCGAATGGACAGATTAGCATATACAAAGCCATGCTTTTTTCCAAAGGATTTCAGCGTGTGCATGGCATTGACAATGATGATACCTTTGCTCCAGTAGCGAAGATGGATTCCATATGTTTGGAATTTTCCATTGTGGCATCCAGGGGATGGGAAGTCCATCAAATGGATGTGAAGAATGCATTTCTTCATGGTGATATCTCTAAGGAGATCTATATGGAGCAGCCTCATAGATTTATGCAGGATTCATCTTTGGTCTGTTGACTAAAGAAATATCTTTATGGCCTCAAGCAGGCTTCGAGGGCATGGTATGTCAAGATGGAATCCTACTTGTTGTCACAGAACTTTGTACATTTTAAATCAGACCTAAATGTTTGCATGCTCAGGACGGCTGTTTCGCTTCTACTCCTAGTTATGTACGTTGATTATTCGTTGATCATCGGTTGCTCGACTTCAGTGATTGATGCAGTAAAGAGGATTCTACATGACAGGTTCTTGATGATGGACATGGGTCCGCTACATTTATTCCTTGGACTCGAGATCATTCAAGATGCATCAGGAATCAAACTGTCTCAGGCCAAGTATGCATGAGATATCCTTGAGAGATTTCACATGACATACTGCAATTATGCTCCAACTCCTTTCCTATTAGGATTCAAACTTGAGGATGGTGGGGACACTCCACTGGTTGACAACACACTGAACATACAGATAGTGGGGAGCTTATTGTATCTCACAGACTCCATACCATGCCTCTCTTATGCAATTGGCGTACTTTCCAGGTTCATGCAGGAGCTACATGAGCTACATTGGAAGGCTACAAATCATATCCTTCGATATGTACAGGGCACCATCACCTTTTGGATTCATTATGTAGCAGACTCTACATTGGATCTCATCGAGTTCATTGATTCTAACCGGACTGGCAATAGTATTGATCACAAGTCCACATCTAGTTACTCACTCAGTATTGGTTCTAGGCCTATCTGTTGGTCGAGCAAGAAGCAGGTTGTTATTACTCTATATTCAGCAAAGGTAGAGTGTAGAGGGGTAGTTAACATAACCATTCAGGCTATGTGGCTACAACATTTTCTCACTAAGTTGGGCATTTAGTGTCATTGTTCAATTTTCATCTGGTGTGACAACCAAAGCACCATGAAGTTATGCAAAGATCCAGTTCAGAGGCAGTGGATGAATCACATCGAGAATGTAACGGCCTCCTATCTACCGTGCGTTCCCAAAAACGCCCAACAACTATATTCTATCCATGGCCAAAATGGCGATAAAAGTTTTAACATCTGCCAGAACAACTCACACAATCTTGCAGAAACGAAATTTGCCGAATATACAAATGCCATAAAAATTTCACGATTTCAACATCAATAACATTAAATTACCGAAAATAAAATGCATTATACTTTACCAGTTTAAATCATACCTTAGCCACACGCCCGCTTCGGAGACGTCCCTCGTGTTGTGCCGCTTCCCTCACTCCGTGCCGCTTCTTCTTGCCGACCAAAGAAATCTCACCGGTACCTCCCAGCCAAACGCTAGGGGTACTCTTCTTCCCCCTTAGCCCCCCGAGCCGCAAAGGGGCCACACAAGAACCAGAGATAAAATAGCGTCTCAGCTAGCCTCCACGGCTGAGCTACCACTCCAAACACAGCTGAGATATACCCAACTCCTCACAAGCAATCCGTCAAGCCACAACTCGGCAGCGTAACGTTATGCTAACCGTTCCCCCCTTTCTTCCTCCCTTTCCCTTTCTTTTATAGCAATTTTTGAGACTCAACCAAAACCCTAAATCATTAATTTATTAATTTTTAATGTCAACCTTCTAACAGTCTCCACCGTCCAAGTGTCACACATGCC
>ML793893.1:282680-299842 GCA_009831015.1 Picea engelmannii
TTGTAAACCTTCCAAATGATAGAAAACACCATAAACATGCCAAAGATGATCCTCCACAAGTGTAGTGCCTCAACTCCAAGAGCCAATACCAAGACAAAAGACTAAAAATTATCCTCTCACAAGAGAGTGAGTTGTGTTATGTTAAAAATGAGAGGCAATGTCCTCTCTTTATATCATCCAAATGACCTTTAATTACAAAACAAGTCATTAAAACAGCCGACAAGGCTGACTAACAATAGTTACATTATTTGTCACATTAAATGCTAAAATGTCATAATTATGAGCTAAAAGGGAGATGTCAGGCCCCTCTGAGGGAGACGTTGGCCCTTTTTAGGCAAGATCAGCATCCCAAAGGAAAAACGTTGGCCCTTCTAGGGCTCCTGCAAGATGCCACACGTGCCAAATGATCCCAGCACACTGCCACATCCTCCAGAAAATGTCCAGCCTGCCCTGGGTGGCATCCTGTCCATCAAAAGCCATCATCTCATCTGCAGTGGGTGATCCCCCTAGGTCGGGCTCTGCCAAATCATCCTAGGTGAGGACGTCCTTCTTCTTCTTCATGCAAGGGCTCATCACAACGTTGTCCTGCCTCTGCCATCCCAACAACCATCTGATGGGCTCTTCAGCCCCATGGAGGTCCGAACTAATCATATCCCCATGTGTACCGGTCCACTGGTACCTGTCCRCCGGGTMTGGTCCTGCACATCAAAGACTAYGCCCTCCATGGGCTCATCAGTCCTAGGGATCATAGCAATGTCAATCATATTTCATCATTAAATTTATCAAATACATGCATGAAATTCCTAGCATATCATCTAAGAGATCAAAGACATTACACAGATCTACTATACAAAGCTGAAGAAGACCAACAGAACAACCTATTGGGCTAATACCCACAAGAGATGGAAAGTTTCGTCAGAAGATTATTCAAACCATGTTTTATGAGGTGATATGGTTTTAAGGATGTCCAGTCACAGTAAGACCAAGGGCAGGTATTGTCTGTGGGTGCCTTTGTAGGAGGCGAGTTGTACCCGTCATGGATGCATTTTTTCCAATCCCTTTATTGCCTTTATCTTTTTATTTATTTCTTTTCTTTCTTTTTTATTTCAAGGTTTGACCAGAGGACACTGCCTTGGCTTGGTGACCAGAGCTGACAATGTTACCCACTGGTATCTTCGTAAAAATGATAAGGCTAGCTCGTGATGAGACCCCCTTTCCCTTGGCCATGCAACCAAAGGTCACTGCCCTGGCATGGTGACCAGATGATGGCAATGTCATACTGTTGGATACCTATGAACATAATGGGTTGGCTCGTGATGAGACTTCCCATCCTCTTGGTTAGGTCTTGTTTTATTATTTTTCTTAGGGTCCCTTCAGTTTCTTATTGAGAGGCCTTTTATTGCCTTCTCGGGGATCTCCTGGGCGAAGCATCTCTAGGTTTTATTTCCTATGGATTTTATCTTTTAGCAGCTGCTTTTACCCCTGGGCCTTTAGCCCCTTCTTCCTACAAGACAAAGTGTAACCCTCAAAGGTCATCCTAATGGTTGGACTAGGGAAATGGGATGGATATGTGGGGTATAAGATGTAAATATGATAAAATGGTGGGAGCAGACGATAGCTCTACAAATCCCCCTAGGTGGCTAACAAAAACCCGTGAATATAAGCTTGCGAAGTCACCCCATCAATCACCCCAACAATGGTCAAGTGGATTAGTGTAAGATCCAAGCAGTCATTAGAAATGAAAGGAACCTAATGCATATATAAGAAGGTTATAATGATCAAACATGACACATACCATGATACCTTGGACCAATTACCTCATGGAGCAAGAGTCCTCTCCGATGCAAGTCCAAGCCGATGGTGATGGAAGTTGTTGCTGCTGACAGGACAAGTCTAGCGAAGAAGAAGAAAGATGGGCCCTCCAGGGCCATGCTCAGGTTGATCCTGCTCTCGTCACTTCATGTCTAGGACCTGTGGGCCTCGAGACATGATCTCCTAGTTATCCCTATATATTGAGGATAACAGTTGGCATATCGCACTAGGATAGATTGTGCTCCCCTGAGGCATACGTTGACTACTACTTAGTTATTAATTCCTATCATCAAATATTTACAATCTCCTAAGTCATGATATAACACTATCAAGGAACACAAAATTTTACGACTACCATTAAAATTAAAAGGATATTAGATTGATAGCTATAAAATTCCATTTCATTATAGGTACCATATAAGGATAGTGACATATATGATCAAAACAAAAATCTCAAAGCATTGTCTCCTTCATCAACTATGTGCATGAATAACTTGTACGATTTTTTTTAGATTATATAGACAATTAGGTTGTTGAACTATCATACCTTGCAATTTGTTTACAGAATTGTCATTTGAAATTTGTTAATAATTTCATTACCCAAAATACCGCTCTAAAAGGTTAGATGCCAAATTTATTTCATAGAATATTTGAAATGTGAATAGTTTCCCATGCTCCTTTCGAAGTATGATTAACCCTTTGTAAACACATAAATAAAAACCTAAATACATTTCCCTACAACTTTCTCACATGCAAATGTGTTTCCTATTCCTATTTCTTTAAAAAAATGCTCTGATGTCGAAACACTCAATTTGACTTAGAGATGGAATAATTATTATTCTCTAAACAGTTTGAAAATTGATTGTGAAAAGATAAATTGTGTTTTATATTCTAAAATATTTATTGTTTGTTTATTACAAATTTGGACATTTGGTTATCTTTGTTATTAATGTAGAACATTTAGTTAGCTTTGTTATTAATGTAGAATAGTATTTACTATTTATTAAGCCACACCAAAGTGGTCAAACTTACAGAAGAACAAATTTCAAATATTATCTAGAGATGCATCCAAAGGATTGGGAAAACATTTGCAATTTTACAAGTTGAAAAGGTAAAATGTTTAACATGGGAAGCACTATGCTGATGGTAACATGTTTCTCATTGATGGCAATGAATTTCTTTTACTTTCACTTTTTCTCATTTAAGATTTATCTTTCCTTTTATTTCACTTTGTCTTATCCAAAGTTTATCTCTTGGCTTATATAAATATTAAGAGAAACAATTTTTTATTTGATAAGATGTTTCTCATTGATGGTAATGAATTTCTTTTACTTTCACTTTTTCTCATTTAAGGTTTATCTCTTGGTTTATTCTTTCACTTTTTATCATCCAAGGTTTATCTATTGACTTATTTTTTCACTTTTTCTCTTCCAAGGTTTATCTCTTGGCTTATATAAATATTAAGAGAAACAATTTTTTATTTTTTTTGAACTTACTTAAGATTGTTGATATACATTATGTAATGCACCACTATATGTGATTAAGAGAAACATTTTTTTTTGGGGGGGGGGTTACTTGAGTTTGTTGATGCACATTATTTAATACACCACTATATGTGATTAAACATAATATGTTAGCTTATGGTTTATCTTAACCAACTACTAAGTCTAAATTGTCATTTATATTTGTATTAATTCATTTAGGATATTAGTAAAATATTCTCAAGTGATGACTAATGAGTTAGTTAAGATTGCCTAGCTTAGTCATCATGCATGATTTTAGGATCTAGAGAAAATCTCTCTTTGAAGTGGCATCACCCATTGTACTATAAATATGTAACATTTGTGTGAATACAAGACAGTTGGTTATTGAGCCTTTTTCCGTCATCTTGTTGCTCTTGTTTATATTTTATCAATTGGTATCAGAACCATGGTGAATAAATGATGATAATATCCATGGTAGTTTTCCATGAGAGATAAGGTATATTATATGATATTAAGATGGTAGTTTTCCATGAGAGATAAGGTGTATTATATGATATTAAGATGTATCATATGATATTAAGATGAGCATCTAGTAAAACAGAGAAGCAAATAAGAGTTGGAGAGATTTGGTGTTAGAGGGACCACTCTTATTCCTTCACGCAATCAGGTATGGCCAACCAGAAATCAAAGAAACCAGTGATATGGACATCACAATCAAAGAAACCAGTGATATGGACATCACAAATCTAATTTGTGATATGGACAATCAATAACCAAGAGGTGAGATATGTTGAGCATTATGAATATTTTGTATATCTACAGAAATCTTTCTGCAACTCCTAGATCTGCAAATTATTCACAGTCAGAACTTGGGATATTGATAGCCTTATGATTTTTATCTAGCACGTAATCATCGCCTTCACCCACAAAATTATCTTTGGTGATTCACCCTTGTCGTATGCTTACTAGTTTCTGTCGTCGATTCAATTTATTATCCCCGCATTGTGAGCACCAAGTTTTCATTAATGTCCTCACAATATCCTCATTCCAAGATCCCATACTAGTTTCTGTCGTCGATTCAATTTATTACCCCCACTCTGTGAGAACCAAGTTTTCATTACTGTCCTCACAATATCCTCATTCCAAGATCCACGTCGGTGTGTATAGTAGGCGACCATCAATGTCATCGAGCAACTGTCAAACAATTTAGGCCCAGATATGCACTATTGAATGATTTTCAATTCCAAAATCCATGTTCTTGCAAGGCGAGATAACTTTCTATACCTGAGCAAAGAATAGAAAAAATCCAGGCGACTTCCAAGACAGAAGCACAATATTTCCAAAAACATGTAGGTTCTGAAAATATAATTGATCCCCAAAACTTGTGACAGTAAGTTATAGAGTATAGATCTGGAGTCAGATTCTGTTGAATTCAGATTCAATGCATCCTTGGATCCCCAGTTTATCTGATCAGGTAATTCCCCAGACATCCCCCGTACGATTGTAAATCCCTTCGTGGGTTTTTTTTTTTCTGATCTGGAAACACAGAGGGAAAACCGACATGAATGTTCAGCAGGGCGAGAGCCGAGAGAAATAGCATGGATAGCACAATGCACCTACAACTTCTCTCCTGTGTTTATTTCATTGTGATCCCAATTCATGTTTCTGAAGCTCCAGCTATGGCCTCATTTCATTAATTTTTTTCTTCAATTACTGCCATGAATCACTCAGATTGTGATGAACAAGGAGAAAAATGTGGAATTCGACATATTAAAGTCACTGGGGACTCGCATTCCTCCTCCCATTGGTGTTCCCTGTGCTTTTACTGTCGAGGTCACGATTTTCCTGCTGGTCTCCATGCTTAGAGCGAGGTTTGGGAGAAAATGGTTATAGGTTGATTCATTTCTGAAGGATTGCACTAGAACTATCATCTTCACCTTCAGGTGTTGAAGGGGTGGAGGTCTTTGTGTATTGTCTCTAGGAAACGGTGTGCTACCCAAAGTGGTGATTATCGGCTTCATATTTATGAGCATTGTGAGCCTTATAATCCTTTGAAATAGAGGCAATACAACAGTGTTGCTAAGTCTGGAGTCAAGCGAAAAAAGAGAAGGAAATTATCCCTTATCCTAATGTGCAACGGTTCAAGGGCATCCAATTTATCAGTGATAAGAGCAAATACAATGTGATTATGACTCTGAAATGGATCTTGGTGGTTGTTCAAGGACCGTCTTGAGAGGAAATCTGCCTGTCGTGAATATTTTGAGAAGTGGATTGCAGTCGCAGATCTAGACGATGTTGCGGGCATTAATGGTAGAAGTTGTGAGCATTGTAGATGCAAGGGAGCCCCCTCGTACAAATCACTTTAAAGTATATGAATGCTCGATGCAATTTCAATGAGTCAATGGACCACATTTCAAGATTTCATCAAAGACGAGCCAAGATTGGTGGAGTGATTTCTCTGCTACATAATTTTCCATGGGAGTCATGTTGGAGCTCGTTGGCTATGAGCGATGATTGAATATTTGATGAAGATTCAAATATACAAGTTTGAAAAAGTCTTGTGTAATAGGCATGTGAAAGTGTCATCATTTTTCACGTGGAGGCAAACAATTAAAAAAAAAAATCGGAAAGCATTGAAAGAGAGTATCTCAAGCTGATATTTTGTCAAACAAAATGATATTAGTTTATCTTTCCTTTTGGTTAAAGGGATGAATAAGTGGGGTGAATTTGGTGGAGTTGTTGAGTAATTTTTAAAAGTCCTAAGTGTATTTGAAAAAAACAATTGTAATGCCTAGGTACTTTAAATTCCAACTGATGTAAGACAATCAAACATGGTCCATGGTATTCGGGACATGAAGAACATTGAGATCTTCAAACTTGTATTTGAGTGAATTTTTTAGTCACTACAAGATAACATAATAAAATCAATTTTTTTTGTGGTTGCTATCATCCTAGACCTGTCCCAAAATTGAATAAGGGGATCTAAGGACATTGTCATTATGTGTGGTGGTGAATGTTTTCATGGTTGCTTTATGTAATGTTTTATGTCTAGTTTTGACATAACTACACTTACAATTTTTCATATGGCAATACACACATGGCCTTCCAAGCAAGTTAATTCAAGCACATAATTAACGCTAGTGAAGTACAAGCAATCAAAGCACATATGATCAAACATATATGAAGAGAATTCTCAAACATTCAAGTCCTCAACCACATCAGCAATGGACAAATAAGAGTATATAAACTCAACACATATGGAGCATTTGAAATTCAATTGTGACTTGCAAAAAATGTTTGTTGTGAGATTACTTGATCAAGTTGAAGTGTACCTGCAATAGTTTATTTGTAAGTGTCACTATTAAAATCACATTAAATTGTATCGGATGCATTCTCAGTTGAACCCGACATCCGTTTGAGTCATTGTAAGTCTATTGTAAAATCACAAGTTTGGATGCATTTTCAATGGTAACCGACATCCTCAACTTCATGTAAACAAATTCAAGTGAGCGTGACAAGTTCAAGAGAGCGAGTACAAGTGAGCATGAAACAAAATTCAAGCGAGTGTGACAAGTTCAAGTGAATTTGAGCATTAAAATTTCAAGCGAGGAAAGTTCAAGCGAACATGAATAGCAAGTGAATGAGAAGTGCAAGTGAGTGCGTTCAAATGGAGGGAAGTCTCAAATTATTAGAGTTTCTAAACACTCTAATAAACACCACTACATACAACACATTGATATTGAACAAAGAAACTCTTCAATCAGTGATAACTTGTTTTCAAGTGACGCAAGCTAAAGTTATACTTCTTCAATCTCTATCCCAACTATTGAATGATGAGTTGATAGATCTCAAAAATCAACAGCTAGTGAAGTATTCTAAACTAGCTTTTGTTCAGAACAATCCTCTCTATGATGATGATGATGATGATGTTTTTGATCAACAATCAGTGAAGGAGAAACTTAGTAAGACAACTCCATATGCAAAAAAAGATGAAGATATTCGTGAACCTACATTTCATGAGTTTTCTTTTGATTTTAGTAAAGAAAACCTTTCAATGATGAAACAACATACATTAAATCCACTTCCGCATATTTTAAAGCAACAAGTTCAGAATACTCTTTCCAATCCCATCATCAGAACTTGGGAAGAAATCATCTACAACAAGAATAGAATAGGACTAGGATATGACAAGGAAGTTACCTTTCATATTCTCGATTATTCCAGACCAATCCAATTTCGAAGTGTTGGATTCCTTCAAGAAGATTCACCTTCACCTGTTCCAGTTCAGCATCAAAATGTGAAATTCCAACATTGCAATCGAGTTGGTCACAAGGAGACTCAGTGTTTTGATCTCCATCCCTGCCAGCATTGTGGTAAGTATAACCATTCTTCAGACAGATGTTAAACATTGAAGAAACCTGCAAGATTGAAGATTCACTATGAGTGGATCGATCCTTGGCAGTGGTCATTAACAACCAAGCGATTATATAAGTCTTATCGTAGAATTCAATCTCGAGTAAAGACCAATCTTGGGGCACATAAAAATTTTGTACCTCACGTAAGTTGTCCCCTTATGGCATATCTTTCGAGCATGTCCCTCACGGGATGAGATAACATGTGGTTGTTTCCACATGCCCACTTTGTGTTGTACTCAAATGGAACAAGTATGGTACTCTCTTGTGCATAGAAAGAGGGAGTGCAATGATGAAACTCCATGCACCTTAAGAGGGGAGTTCAAAATTCCAATGATGATGGTTCATGAAACCACTTGTGGTCTCTTCTTTCAGCTGAAAAAGGGGGCAATTGATGATGGAATTGAATTGGTTGTCAAACTAAAAGTTTCAACAACAAATATGCCAGATGGACATGAAATTTTCCAAATGGGCAACTATAGTCTGTAGATGACAGACTTTAGAAAAATTATGGTTCAATATGTTTAAGTTGAATCATACATAATTGGGATGTTGATTTTGATTTTGAGAGCAATTATGTGGACGTTTGGTTCACATAGATGGGCATTCGACCTAGTAGAGGACAAGAAGATCCATCTTCATTGCATCTTGGCATTTGATTGAGTTGTCAGGAATTTTCAGGGATGTGTCAGACTAGAATTTGATTCACTTCTCTTAGTTCGCTCTCATCATATTGGAGTTTACATTAAGTGAACAAATTGCATTCATCCTAGCTCACATGATTACATAGTGAGATTTTCCATAGATGACAAAATTTGGTAGGATTATGGTTCAATGACTTACAATTGAATCATACACATTATACATTGGGATGTTGTTGGACACCTAAAAATGTCAAGATTGGTTAGTGGTCATCTAAAAACCATCAGATACATGGTATCAATTGGTTAGTGGCCATCCCAAACCACAGATTCAGAGAGCACTTCAGTGATACATTGATAGTAAAGTGGTGATACTACATGTTCACCAATTAGCAGAAGATATTAGATTTTTCTAGCTCAAATACTTGGAAAAATGATTGAATTGACGAGTAATCAGGAAATGTTCAGATATTGCAGTTGTTCACTTCCATATCTCAGCTCTTTTCCAGTTCATTTCAGATGAACCATTCAACATCCTGATTGGCAGTTTTTCAGACAATTCTTCATTGAGGCTCAACACAGGAGTTTCAGTATGAAAACTTGGAATTGATACCAGTTTTTGTTTTATTGATGGTATTATTGATCGGACTTTTGATTGAGGGGGGGATTGTTAGCCTATGGCTTACCTTAACCAATCACTAAGTCTAAATTGTCACCTATATTTGTATTATTCATTTAGGATATTAGTAAGATATCTTCAAGTAATGACTAATGAATTATTTAAGACTTCATAGCCGAGTCATCATGCATGATTTTAGGATCTAGAGAAAATATCTCTATGAGGTGGAATCGCCCATTGTACTATAAATATTTAACATTGGTGTGAATACAAGAGAGTTGATTATTGAGCATTTTTCTGTCATCTTGTTGTTCTTGTTTATATTTTATCATAATATAGATAATGATTGCTCATATTTCAAAACATAATATAAATTCCTCTATAATTAAGTTGCACATGCATCATTCTACTTGGGTGGCAAAGAAAACTCAATTTTTAAGTTTTGATATGTTACAAATTATTATTTGGATGTTGATATGAAAAAAGTTCGCTCACGCAAAGAATATCCAATATAAATAGGATAGTACAGAAAAATCCATATAGGATAATAATAGTGTGAATAATGAATATGCTATGAGATGATATTACAATGAGAAATAAGGGTCTTATATGCCCACATAGGGTGCCCTTTCATGAAGAGATGTGTCATTATATTAGGATGTCATAACTCTTCATTATTAATTATTATTTACTAGTTATTTGTATTTGTTATTTATTATTATTGTTATATATTTATTTATGTTACATTGTCTTCCCCTTAAACATGTTTTGTCCTCAAAGCATAAATATTGAAATATTCCCCTTAACTTTTGTTCTGGATCGCAATGTCTTCTCAATATCTTTTGTGCTTGTAGTTGCGATACTTGACAGAACAAGATGATATAACCTTTGAATTTCTAAACTGATGTGTTTCATCTTTTGGGGCGTGACCTGGATCCCAAATCTAACTTCATTGGAACTATTGATTATCGACTGTTCTGACAGGGTTTCTAATTTTAGGCTTCCATACAAGTTGTCGATTTTTTCTTTTTTCCTTTAAAATGTTGTAGTTTAGTTGTCGATAAAAAAAACATTGTTCATATTCCTCTTGAATTTGTTGTTGGTCGTAACAACTCTTGTGATTTGAATGACGATAAGGCACCCGAATCTCTTTTGAATCATGTTTTTTGGATCTCTCTTCAACTCTTGATATTATTGGTAATTCAACTAGATCAGTGTGTATTCCCTTCTCTCAGGTCTGGATTTTTTTAACTGGAAGCTTCTTGATTTCAGTATGTTCAAGTATTGTTTCTTCACTAGTCATTGCTTCTTTAATGTAAAATTGTTCTAACCTTTCCTTTTGTGATTTCTTCTCTTCTTCAACTTCTTGATTTGTGTGACCAAACTTTGATTATGGTTCTTTAGACGACAATTTTTTGCATCTTTATCTATGATAATTTTTTCACACTCTTTTTGGATCTCAAATATTGACTGTTGTTTATCCGAAAATAGAATTTTGGATATCTAATCAAGATTTTTTGATGTAGATATTGAATTTGACTTCACTGAGACGTCATGTAATGTTATTTTTTTCTTCTTGTAAGAAAACATTAAAAAAAAATTCTCAAAGTTTAATATTAAGCTACCCAATGTATCTAACCAAGTTGAACCGAGGATTATATCAACCTCTTTTTAATATATAGTTGTAACCTCGAAATTCGATACGAGTTTATAATCTTCGAGTGTCAACGGTAAGTCCTTGATGTCATATTTATTGCCAAAAAGGTCTTTTGTTTCAATTACACTTGTCTTTGGAATTATTAATTGATTCACCAAATCAATACTAATGTGATTTTTCTTCTTATCTAGACAAATGTGGATGCTAATTTCTTTTTCTTGAATATTTTCTCTAAATATCAATAATCCGATGCATCTAATTAGATGATTTTTACCAAAAAATATTCCTTGCTTAAAATCCATTTTTTTAATTTGAATTGACCTTATAATTATTATAATATCCCTTTAATAATAATAAGCCTTAAGCTTCTTGACTTAATAGATATCTTCCTCTAATATTCCTTTATACTCTTTTAAGAAAATAATCCTTGATAATTCTTCTTTTTATATATAGAGTTTAAAAACTTTGAATATTTTCTTATACTTTACCAAACGTATTTTTATATTCACTTAATCTCTTATTCTTTTTTTCCTTGGTAATTAATGAAAAATAATTTAATATTACCTTCACACTTTCCAAAAGAACTCTTTTGTTTATACTGCATCCTTAACTCACAGAGTTTGTGAACTTTTAAAACAACCTCCCTTTTTTTAATTAAAACTTTTTAATTTTTTATTATATATCCTCATTTTATATTTTTCACCATATATTCTTCACTTCTTAAAATTAATATAACGTAGAAATTATTTGTTTTTCCTTTCTCTTTTGTTTTATCAAAGGTCGTGACTTTTTTTCCCCGGATGGGGTGCTTCCGAGCTCAATGTGTGAACAAACTACAGGGAGGCCACCTGGCCAGGAAACTAGCCACATGTCCTCCAATCAGTCATGTCCCCCCACTTCAGTCACCTCATGGATTTAAATCTTCCACCGCCACCTTCCAGACTTCAGTCAAAACCAGCTTCCCGCACGATTTGGAAGCTCTGCTACATGAGAGCCTTCATGGCGCTGTGTGAGATGCTTCCTTGATCAAATATGCTCCTCCATACTAGATTTCCTAAAGCTGAATTCAGGTGCACTGAACCTCATTCGCCCCCTCCCCGTTTGCATGACCAGATTTTCCTGGTTCTCATTTTCTCCAGGCCCGTGCTTCTCCTCTGGTGCGACCTCCACTCGGATTCCAGAAATTCAAGATTGTGCTTCTCCTCTCTAGGTTTTTGTATCCTCTATGTCTTCTCTCTCAGGTCGTTGTTTGCTATTGACATGCCCCACCTTAGAGGCAAGGCCAAAAGAGGTGTTGCCTGGTACGCGGCCAAGGGAAGGGAGTTTCCCACCTACGACCCTCCTCCTGAAGATGAAAACCTCCTCGTCTTGGCTCCTGTCATTGCGCCTATCCCCGCTCAAACACTCTGTGAGACCACCCTTGACCTCTCCCCTCTCTCGAACCCCTACACCTATATAATCAAGTGGTTTGATACCCTTGGCAACTCATTGGGTTTCGCACCTCCCCCCCCTCCCCACCTCGACGGCCTCCACCTCCTCCCTCCCCCTTTCACCACCCCCCACCACCTTTGTTCCTGCCTTCTCTCCCTCCTCCTCTTCTGACTCTCCATTGTCCCCCCATCTCCACCCCGTTTGTGACAAGTGCGACGATCGAGCAGCAGTCATGGATACATTGAGCGACCTCAAAAGGGGCTTGGGGGAGGTCAATTCAGTTATGCTTGACATGCAAAATAAGGACGTAGAATGTTGGAGTCATGTGGACACTATGATGTCCTTCCTTTAGGACCTTCGGAAAGTTATAGTGGACCGCGACAAGGGAAAATCATAGGCGTGCCAGGTCTACACTGGGCCAAGGCTCGGACCAGGTTTTAATTGTTCCAATTTTTCAAGTTTCTATCTTCTTTCATTTCCCGACGGCCATGGAAGGTTGGCCTATGTTTTTCTTTATGTTTAAATCTAGCTATCAGTACTTTGCCCTGCGTGGCATCGAAGCCTCTTTTTGCATGGCACAATATTATTTTTTGAACAAATGGCAATGGTGGTTTCCCAAAAGGGCATCGTTGCCACGTATGATTAGGATCAATAGACAATTGTAACTTTTTGAGAGGGTTCACTACAAACTCTAAATTATAAAAAAAAAAAAAAAGATCACGACTTTTTGTTAAAAGGTGGCAATTTACCCTTTTACTTCTATGGAAATTGTACGGATTGGTATAATGAACAGTGCACTTAAATTCATACGAAAAAAGTTGTATGATGTACAGGCTAGCTGGTAATAATATTTTGTTTTTATTCTTTTATTTTTCTTTATAATAGGAAAAAAATATTAATTTCTTTATTTATATATATATATATATATATATATATATATATATATATATTATTTTTTATCATATGTGTGTGTGTATTTTTCTTAACTTTTTTTTCTTTTTTTGATAATGAAACCAAACTTCTTTTTCAAAAAATTCTTGTACATGAATTTCCATGATAGAGATATTTAATTCTTGTGATGAAGTAAGAGAGTTTGAATTTACCGGAAAAATTGTGGTAGTTTAAAACATTCTTTTACACTTTTTTTCTTTTCAATATTCTTGTCAATGCAACGTGGAAGGAATCTCTTTACTTTTTTTTTTTGGGTAATAGTTTATTTTTCTTCAATATTGTATTCTGGAGCGGAAATTTTAGACTTCAAATGGACAGGACCAGATTTTTGGAGAAACTCGGCCAACAACCAATAGATATGTTGTCAAAGGCAACATAATTTTAACCAAAGGTCAGATGGCCAAAGGTCGAGATCAGACGTCGCTTTGATACCAAATGAGACGAACAAAGTTCGTTCACACAAATAATATCCAATATAAATAGGATAGTACACAAAAATCCATATAGGATAATAATAATATGAATAATGAATATGACATGAGATGATATTACAATGAGAAATAAGGGCCTTATATACCCACATAGGGCTCCCTTTCATGAAGAGATGCATCCTTTCATTAGGATGTCATTAATCTTCTTTATTAATTATTAGTTATTTTTATTTGTTATTTATTATTATTATTATATATTTATTTATGTTAGGACGCATCTCTTCATGAAAGGGCACCCTATGTGGGTATATAAATCCCTTATTTCTCATTGTAATATCATCTCATATCATATTCATTATTCATATTATTATTATCCTATATGGATTTCTATGTACTATCTTATTTATATTGGATATTCTTTGTGTGAGAGAACTTTGTTCGTCTCATTTTGGTATCAAAGCGATGTTTGATCTCATCCTTTGGCCATCTGACCTTTGGTTAAAATTATGTTGTTTTTGGCAACATATATATTGGTTGTTGGTCACAATTACAGTACTTCTTAAGAGTTTCTCTGAAAATCTGGTCCTTGACAATAATTGGCCCTTGGTCATTTGAAGTCTAAAATTTCCGCTGCAGAATACAATATTGAAGAAAAATAAACTATTACCCAAAAATTTAAAAAAAATAATAAATTTTTTTTTTTAAAGTAAAGAGATTCCTTCCACCTTGCATTGACAAGAATATTGAAAATAAAGAAAGTGTAAAAGAATATTTTAAAATAAAAAATAAAATACACACACACACACACACACACACACACACACATATGATAAAAATAAAAATAAATAAAGAATATCTATATAAGGAGAAAAATAAAAGAATATATTTTTTCCTATTATAAAGAAAAATAAAAGAATAAAAACAAAATATTATTACTAGCTAGCTCGGACATCGTACAACATTTTTCGTACAAATTTAAGTGCACTATTCGTTATACCAATACATACAATTGCCATAGAAGTAAAAGGGTAAATTGTCACCGTTTAACAAAAAGCTGTGACCTTTGATAAAACAAAAGAGAAAGGAAAAAAAAAAAATAGCTTCTACATTATATTAATTTTAAGAAGTGAAGAATATATGGTGAAAAATATAAAAGGAGGATATATAATAAAAAAGTCAAAAGTTTTAATTTTAAAAAAAGAGTTTGTTTTAAAACTTCACAAACTCTATGAGTTAAGGAAGAAGTATAAATAAAAGAGTTCTTTTGGAAAGTGTGAAGGTAATATTAAATTATTTTTCATTAATTACCAAGGAAAAAAATAAGAGATTAAGTGAATATAAAAGTATTTTTGGTAAAGTATAAGAAAATATTCAAAGTTTTTAACCTCTATATATAAAAAGAAGAATTATCAAGGATTGTTTTCTTAAAAGAGTATAAAGGAATATTAGAGGAAGATATCTATTAAGTCAAGAAGCTTAACGCTTATTATTATTACAGATATATTATAATAATTATAAGGTCAATTCAAATTAAAAAATGGATTTTAAGGAAGGAATATTTTCTAGTAAAAATCATCTAATGCAGCGAATTATTGATATTTAGATAAAATATTCAAGAAAAAGAAATTATCATCCACATTTGTCCAAATAAGAAGAAAAATCACATCAGTATCGATCTGGAGAATCAATTAATAATTCCAAAGATAAGTGTAATCGAAACAAAAGACCTTGTTGGCAATAAATATGACATCAAGGACTTATCGTTGACACTCGAAGATTATAAACTCGTATTGAAATTTGAGTTTATAATTGTATATGAAAAAGAGGTTGATATAATCCTCAATTCAACTTGGTTAGAGGCATCGGGTAGCTTAATATTAAACTTTGAGAAAAAAAATTTAATGTTTTCTTACAAGAAGAAAAAAATAACATTACAGGACGTCTCAGTGAATTCAAATTCAGCATCTACATCAAAAAATCTTGATCAGATATCTAAACTTCTAGTCTCGGATAAACAATAGTCAATACTTGAGATCCAAAAAGAGTGTGACAAAATTATCATAGATAAAGACGCTGAAATTTTTCGTCTAAAGAACCATAATCAAAGTTTGGTCACACAATTAAAGAAGTTGAAGAATGAGAAGAAATCACAAAAGGAAAGGTTAGAACAATTTTACAATAAAGAAGCAATGACTAATGAAGAAACAATACTTGAACCTATTGAAATCAAGAAGCTTCCAATTAAAAAAAACCAGACCTCAGAGAAGGGAATAAACACCGATATAGTTGAATTACCAATAGTATCAAGAGTTGAAGAGAGATCCAACAAACAAGATTCAAAAAATATTTGGGTGCCTTATCATCATCTGAATCACAAGAGTCATTATGACCAACAACAAAGTCAAGAGGAATATAAACAATGTTCTTTTTACCGACAACTAAACTACAACATTGTAAAGGAACAAAGACAAAATCAACAACTTGTATGGAAGTCTGAAATGAGAAGCCATGTCAAAACAATCTATAATCAAGAAGTTCCAATGAAGGTAGATTTGGGATAAGTCACTCCCCAAAAGATGAAACACATAAGTTTAGGAATTCAAAGGTTATATCATCTTGTTTCGTTGAGTATCGCAACTACAAGCACAAAATATATTGAGAAGACAGTGCGAGCCAGAATAAAATTTAAGGGGAAGCCTTCAGTATTTATTCTTTGAGGACAAAGCATGTTTAAGGGGAAGGCAATGTAACATAAATAATAATAATAATAAATAAATAAATACAAATAATTAATAATTAATAATGAAGAGTTATGACATCCTAATGAAAGGACGCGTCTCTTCATGAAAGAGCACCCTATGTGGGTATATAAGGCCCTTATTTAATCATTATATTTAATTATTATTAATTATATCTATTTTTATATACATTGTGTTCATAACATGTGTCATATTTTTTATGTGAAAAGTTTTGTATTTAAGGGTTTCCTTTACAAGAGGCTTGGATTTAGTTGGTATTTTAAAGACTTATCTTTTAAGTTTTGTATTCATTTAGCTTATTTTTATTATAGAATTGTAGGTATTTTATTTCTTTAGAAATTGCATCATATTTGTGTTCTTGTGGAAAAAATAACTATAAGAAATATTCAATTCATCATGCTATGTTTAAGTGAGGTGTAAAAATGAATTAAGAATAAGTTTTTTAGGAGATAATTTTTTATTACAAGATATCAAATACACAATACAAAATAATTATTTAAATGGGTTTATGTAATATATATGAAATGAAAATGATTCTAAAATATCTTGTAACAATATTATTATTAGTTCCTGCTACACGATGGAATTACAGCAAATGTTTTTGCATTGACCATGATTTTGTTTTTGCATGGACCAAAAATTTCGTGCTTTTTTTCATAGATTAAATTTATTGCAAGTGATTCAATTTTTTTTTATGGCTTCTAATTGGTCCTTCAAAACAAAATATTATTGTCAGGGTGACAGCGGGAATTTAATAGGCAATTTAATTTTACACGTTTAGCATATGGTTGGAGCAAGTGCATGTATGGGTGCGAAACAGGTGCATGTACGAGTGCGGAATAGGTGCATTTATGAGTCTCAAAGTGGTGCATGTACTCAAAGTTTTGATACCATCTTGGTTTTCAAAACTTGTTATTGTGTCAATTGGTAATTGGGGACATTTAAAATTGTGGGCTAGACTATTT
>ML793893.1:318855-346056 GCA_009831015.1 Picea engelmannii
GAACCACATGTCTATCATACTTCCATGGTCTCCCCAATAAAACATGACAGACATCCATGGGAATGACATCACATAAAATCTCATCCCTATAATCACCCATTTTAAAATTTACCAAGCATTGTTTGGTAACACGTACCTGGTGTATCACATAAATTTCTGCCATGCCTGGAAAAATTCCTAATCTTGTTAGAGAAAGACTAGAAACCATGGAAATCAGTCTAGAATAACTTTCTTTAGCAGGATTACATGAACATATAGTCACAGCCCTACAGAAAGAATGTCTAAGAAGACAGACAAACAAATCTGTTAAAAAGCAATTAGGGTTTGACTCAAGTATCTGTGATACTTTTGTTGAAACATATCACTTTGGTTGTCAGAAACAGAATAAAAAGAAAGACTTTGGTTGTCAAATTCTCTAGGAAAAACAAATCCAGTTCTTTTACAAAAAAGTTTCCTAGAAGATTTAGTAAAAACACCCAAGGACCTAGAAAAGCCTATTTTAAACGCAAGCCAAGACCAACTCAAGCAAGAAAAACCACTTGCTTTATCTGTAAAAAGCCTGGCCACTGGGCTTCTCAGTGTCCTCTGCGTCAGAAAACCAAATTTCAAACAAAGATAATGGATCTCTTACAAACAGGATATGATCCTGCCGAATGGGAAATGGTTTTTGAACGTTCAGATGGTGAATTTCTCTCTCTAACTGAGTCTGATTAATCTGATACTCCCACTGTTGACTACCAGTCTGATTCTGATCAATCACAAATCACGGATACTATGAATTTTCTAGACATCAAAATGATGTCAACATTTTCCGACCTCCCCTCTCTTCTTCATCAGAGGTCTGTCTTAGAAAAGAAACTGAATAGGTTAACCCCTGGACAGTTTCAACTCTCCAAAAGATACCAAGCTCAGATCGCTCTTCTCTCCTCTCAAATTGCCAGACACCAGCAACCAAGCGTGGTGAATATTCATGATTACACACCAAAAGATTATGATTTCACTTCATCTAAACCTAAAGGCAATAAGGTAGAGAAACATATCTTTACCTCTCTGAAAGAAATAAAATAAGAAGAACAGGAAGAAGATTCTCTAGACAAAATTATCCAACATCTAGAAGAATCAATAAAAGAAAAAGAAAAGGTAATGGCTGAGCTATGGAAAAATATCAAAATGGAAAAGGAAGAACTAAACTTTCTAAGAAATAAAAGAGATGAACAATGGCACAAAGAAATGTTTGGTCATGACACAGAAATTGAAACTATTGAGTCTAAACAAATTAATGGTTTTGAAGATAGACTAGTAATTTCTGTGGATATAAAAGTCTCAGGATATCTGCAGTATACATTGGATGCACAGCTTGATATAGGTGCTATGAACTCATGTGCAAAATATGGAGCAATACCATCTTATTACTGGCAGCCTATTGACATTGCTTTCAGAGTAGTGAATAAGACTGAGATCAGAATTCTGTCTTTTACCCCTGACTTTCCAATCATCATACAAGGAGCCAAGGTAGTTGTCAATTTCTATTGCTTCGACACTGGAGCAGATATCTTGCTTGGACAATATTTTGTAAATAGATGTTTGCCATTTACAATAGGTAGTAATTCTGTACAAATTACAATTTTGGGAAAACCTATAACAGTCCCTAGTAATTCCTCCGATGAATCAAGGATTGCAGTAAAGAAATCTCTCCCATAGATAGAAGATACTGCTGAGAAATTAGTCCAAATCCAGAAAAATAATAAATAATGCAAAAAATTATGGATTAGAAGCAATTAAATATGTTAAAGAAAAGATATAAAAAGACTGTACATCAGATCTTCCTAATGCTTTCTGGACAAGGGAACAATATTTTGTCAATCTTCCCTATAGAGAAGATTATGTTGCAAATCCACAAAAGGCCTCAACCAACCATATGTCTCCCAGAGATATTGAATATTGCCAGCAGGAAATAAAAGAACTCCTAGGGAGAAAGCTAATAGAACCAAGCAAAAGCCCTTGGGCTTGCCCAACATTTTATGTGAACAAACATAGTGAACAGAAATGATGAACGATGAGAATGGTTATAAATTACAAAGCTTTAAATGAAGCTCTACTTCCTATAAGATTTCCTCTTCCTTCTAAAGAATTTCTTTTCTCTAAGATTGGTAAATGCAACATCTTCAGTAAGTTTGATCTAAAGAGTGGATTCTGGAAAATAGGGATAGTTCCTAAAGACAGGTACAAAACAGCTTTCGTTTTACCTAATAGACAATACCAATGGAGATTCATGCCTTTCGAACTGAAAAATGCACCCTCAAAATTCCAGAAAAGGATGGACGATATCTTTAAACATTTGAATTTTGTCATTGTATATATAGATGATCTTCTTGTTTATTCTTATGATACTAAATCTCATGTACAGTATTTGAAGATAGTATATGATCTATTGTTCTATCATGGTTTGGTTTTGAGCAAGTCTAAGATTTGTTGGGCTAAGACAAGAATTGAATATTTAGTACTTATTCTTTCCAAGGGAGCAGTTGAGTTGTAGGAACATGTGCTGAAGAAACTCTCTGAATTTCCAGAAGAGATTCTGGATCAAAAGCAGTTGCAAAGATTCCTAGGTTGTCTAAATTACATTAGACAGTTCTATGAAAACCAGGCTAAAGATGTAAGGATACTTCAAAAGCTTCTGAGTAAGGTAATACCTTGGAATAATAATATGACAGTAGTTGTTCAAGTAATAAAACAGAAAATCCAGAACCTGCCAAAGTTATATCTTCTAGATATTTCATTACAGCTCATCTTAGAGACAAATGCTTCTAATGATACGTGGGCAGCTATATTGCTTCAGAAGAATGGACCAAAGCTGGAAGAAGTCTGTATATATGCTTCTGGATGTTTCAGTGAGACAAAATCAAAATATCCCTCATCCCATAAAGAAATATTAGCTGTAAAAAATGGGATTAAGAAGTTTAGATTGTTTTTAAAACCTGTTCATTTTATTGTCAGAACTGATTTAAAGCATATGAAAGGCATGTTGACTAATCAGAGACTTCTGGAACAGGGCAATAATAGAGTTATCAGATGGAGCTTATGGCTAGATGGATTTGACTTTGACATCCATTATAAGCCAGGGAAAGATAATAATTGCATAGCTAATCTGCTCACCAGAGAAGCTAAAGATAAAACCATAAAATGGCTTCATCCTCCTTAAGCATACCAGATGCTCCATCAGGATTCAAATGGATCCTTGTATGTCATAATTGTAAATATTGTTATTGTTTTGAGTGTCTAGAGTGTTGCATAAAGTCTAGTCCAGCATGTATAAATATTTTGAATAGCTGGGTACAGTCAAAGAATCATCTAAGATCTTTTATAAGTTATTTTAGAACAAGTCAGAACATAACTAGAGGAATAATCACTGGAGGTCCTTTCCAAGGACAAGTGTATATCTATATCTACACTCCAGATATCTCATATGCAGACTATTGTGCAATAATGTCTCAGACCAAGTTTGATGGCTCTTGTTGGATACTCTTTGATTGTTCAACATTCATAGATTATCTATATTGGTGGTCTGGTTGGTTGTATTTGTTACTATGGACCTATTGTCCCAGAGACATACAGTTCTTTGGTAGCAGAAAAAATGATTTCAGGCAGTGATTATGTGAAGAAGTTGAGGAAGAAGCACACTACAATGAATGGTTTGTTTTTAATTTATCCTTTCAAGGCAGTGAGTTGATTTATGAAAACTCCAATCCACCAAATCCTCAGAATTACAAGGTAACTAGTGATATCTATGGCAACCTCTGCGTACCAGAAGATGAACTCATCCCTGCAATGCAAGGATCATCGTTCTACAAATGTTTTAGTGGACTGCCACCTTTTTCAGATATCCATGGATCGCCTCCCAGCAGTCACTTCAACTACGACAATGGTGACTCATTTGATTCCATAGCTGAACATAACATAAACAATTGGATGGAAGCATGATGGGCCATGAGTCATGAAAATGTCTCTATTGTAATTTCATGTCTAATGGGCCGACAATGGTGTCCCGTCAGTTCTGTGGGTTCCTGTAGAACTCCACTTTGTAATCCAAATAATCTAGTGGTGTCATTTCAAAATCCACTATGTACTAGGATTATTTTCCTTTGTGTCGAGTCATTCCATAAAAGTTGGTATGGGTCCCCATATGGCCGAGCCTCGGAGGGATGAGATAACAACTGGAGTCCACCAGTTGCCCCATCCACTTGAAGGAATCTACTTTATTACCGATAGTTTCCAGTCTCTTGTTACCGGTAACTTGCTAGAATTTGTATAAATAAATCTCTCAAGGTCTCATTTGGGACACGGCGGAGAGAGAGAAAGAGTCTTAGAGTCTTAGAGTCTGTAAGCCTATAGTTTTGAGTCAAGCAGTGTGTATCCTATTCACTCGCCTTCGGGACCTTGTGAATGAAAAACACTAATCTCAAGTTTAAGATCTCTGATAAAGAGAGTATATGTGTTTGTAAAGATCCTACTCTGGTAAATTGGTATCAGAGCCAGTTTCTGCCTGAGCAGTCGGTCAGGAGCCTATCTGACATTCTCTTTCTCTGGAACAGAGAACTAAGACTAAACGCCCTGCTTTTCTGTGTAGTTATAGATCATGTCCTAAGTCTTCTTTAATTGTTGAGTGACAAAATTTCTGAATATAATAAAAAGATATTTCTTGAGTGAGTTTATCTTATACGAGCCTTGTGTCTGGGATATATGATTGTGAGATGTGTAAATGCCAAGTAGCGGGTGAAGTGATCTCTTGACTATGGTCTCCAGCAAGTTTTTGTAGGACAGTAAGACAGCTATTGAAGCCAAGGAAGGCATGGAGTGCTGCATAGTCATTTTCCCATAGTAAGTAAGATCTTGTTGCTCGCTATATTTACTTGCCTATAATCTTAATATACCGCCAGAAGTTGCAGTAGTTGAAGATGGATTCACAGAAAGGATTGTCTACATCTTATGATTTGTCCTATGTTGTCTCATATAAACCAAGCAAATGGTATCAGCATTTTCTTAGTAACTCCTCTGAGTCTAAATCCTTATATAATACTAGACTAGTTGCCCAAGAATATGAACCTGATGTAAATTGGAGAATGCCTGAAATTGAGCCTTCTAAAGTCTATGATTTCCCAATGTTCAAATTCAAAGCCTCCACTCTATTCTGATACTATTCTCATAATGTTCCTTTATCTTTAGGATAGAGTGTATATCAAATCCCTCTGATTCAACAATCTAATATAGATTGGGGATTAGAACATGGGTTTAGATTGGGGTTTATATCATATCCTGTTTGGAAGAGATCCATTATCTTTGTTTGAAATTTCGTTTTCTGACGCAGAGGACACTGAGAAGCCCAGTGGCCAGGATTTTTACAGATAAAGAAAGTGGTTTTTCTTTCTTGAGTTGGTCTTGGCCTGCGTTTAAAATAGGCTTTTCTAGGTCCTTTGGTGTTTTTACTAAATCTTCTAGGAAAATTTTTTGTAAAAGAACTGGATTTGTTTTTCCTAGAGAATTTAAAACAACCACAATCTTTCTTACATGAGTCTTTCTTTTTATTTTGTTTCTAACAACCAAAGTGATATGTTTCAGCAAAAGTATCACAGATACTTGAGTCAAACCCTAATTTCTTTTTAACAGATTTGTTTGTCTGTCTTCTTAGACATTCTTTATGTACGAATGTGACTATCTGTTCATGTAATCCTGCTAAAGAAAGTTCTTCTAAATTGATTTCCATGGTTTCTAGTCTTTCTCTAACAAGATCAGGAATTTTTCCAGGCATGGCAGAAAGATATTTTCTTAGATATGCTACATTGTCTGGATCAGGAGCTTTGTATAAAAGATCTTGCATAGTACATAAAAATTGTGGTAACTGAGAGATATGACATAGTCGTTGATTCATAAACATGTATGCATAATGTTCAGAATCTATTTTAGTGATACCATAGAATTCATGTACTACTGCTTTGATAAGCTCTTCGATTGGAGTATCATGGTTCATCATTCTCATCTTATCATCTTCATTGACTCTATCCCACCAAAGTCCTAGGTTTCCAGTGAATCCCCAAGTTAGTCTGAGGGCTAACTCATTCCAGGCAATTCTGTTTCGAAATATCATTTTTTGAGTTTTTGCCCAAGCCTGCCATTTCTGAAATATGATCGTCATCTCATTACGAGATCTGCAATTCATATTAGACACAGGGGCTGGTTCTATGTTTTCTCTGCTAAAAGAAGCATGTTCAGAAGAATTTGCTGGATCAAATGGGACTTTTTTACTGGAACCATATTTTTCATTGCACCACTTTTCCCATGCAGATTGGAAAGGATTTCCTCCTGCATCATCATCAGTAGATCTGGGTGCATTAGTTGTTGAGATTTCATCTTCATCTATCCCTTTTATGAAAGTGACTTGAGGGATAGTCTTTTGATATTTAGATTTAACTTCTTATTCTAAAGAAGAGAATTGTGACTTGACTAAGTCTAGCTTTTCTTGTGCTATCAAGATGACTTGAGCTATCCTTGCAAGAACAGGATTAGCCATTTCTATAGCTAGTTGATTAAGAGTCAGGTATCTCTGATCTTTGGTAGAAGTAGAAGGTGTTCCAAACCATTTGTAAGAATCTTGATTTTCTAGCTCATCATATTTAATAGGAGATAAAGGGGCTTTCTCCTTTTCATAGGATTCTTTCAGACTATGTATTGCAGTCTGAATTGTATCTAATTTCTCTAGAATCTATACAAGTTGAGATTTGAGAGTCTCTTGATTTTGTTCAAGATTATCAATCTCAGAATGTAGACCATTCATGTGTGATTTGTTCTGTATGATGTCTTGTGCCATATCATCTAGATTTTGAGCAAGACAGACAGATTGATAATTTGCATAGTTCTATAACCTCACAACATCTTGAGATTTCTCAGCATCTGCTTTTCTATATTGAATAAAGTCTAGGTCTACTACTAAGTTATTTTTGAAAGAGGGAGTGTGATTCCTTGGTCTAAGACTTCTTTGAGGTAGTGTGGCAGACTTGTCTTTGTCTCCTCTAGGCAAAGTATAGTTCATCATCTTGATAAGATGGATTGCGACTTCTTGACATTCATAACAATCAGAATGTTGTCCATTGTGTTTGACTTTGGACTAACAGGTTCTGAATTTTTTATGAGCAGATGGAATATGCTTCACAGGAGGTTTACCTGAAGACTCTTCTTGAGAAGGGATGCCCTTTTGGTAGAAATAACAGTTCTCTGAACCCTTTTTGTGAAACAAAAAATGATCATCTAACTTAGATCTATTGGACTAGTTTATATACAGGAGTTTTGTAAGGAGTGGAAGAAGAAGATGATGTACTTCTTCTAGGATATGAATCTGAAGTACTTGTATTTAAGGAAGACATATGTCTTTCAAGATCAGGAACTCTTAGACTTTGGGATCTTCCTATTCTCAAAAGCTTTTCTCTTGATTCATTCCTATCCATTATCAGTTGTTGTTCTTTAGCTGGTGCTATTTTAGATTGCACAGGCTGATAGTCTGTTGACCATTCATCTGGCATTGTTAATTTAGCAAATCCTAAGGTGAGAGGTGGGACATTTCCTGAACCAACCACCACACTTTCATTTGTTGCACGTTGGATAAGCTTTGGATTTAAGGCTGGCATTGTGGTAGCTACAAACCTAAGACAGATTGGGGTATGTAACTGGGCAATTTCTGAGGATTCTTCCATGTCAAAACCAGAACATTGGACATAACCTTGAAGGAGAGAGGAAATATATGGATCAGTCAACGAAACTTGGAATCTAGGTAAAGTTGATGACCAGACTGGTCCATTATGCAGAGGATCTTGGAAGCCTGAGATTATAGCATCTGAAAACTAATTATGACGTGAATCTATTATACAACTGAGAATTGAGGTGTTTAGACCTGGTCGAACAAGAAGATTTATTCTGAATTGGATAAGACCAATATGAACAAATTTAAACCCATCTTCTAATCCCCAATCTATATCAGATTGTTGAATCAGAGGGATTTGATATACACTCTGTCCTAAAGATAAAGGAACATTATGATAACAATATCAGAATAGAGTGGAGGCTTTGAATTTGAACATTGGGAGATCATAGATTTTAGAAGGCTCAATTTCAGGCATTCTCCAATTTACATTAGGTTCATATTCTTGGGCGACTAGTCTAGTATTATATAAGGATTTAGACTCAGAGGAGTTACTAAGAAAATTATTATACCATTTGCTTGGTTTATATGAGACAACAGAGGACAAATCATAATATGTAGACAATCCATTCTGTGAATCCATCTTCAACTACTGCAACTTCTGGCGATATACTAAGATTATAGGCAAGTAAATATAGTGAGCGGCAATATCTTACTTACTATGGGAAAAGGACTATGTAGCACTCCACGCCTTCCTTGGCTTCAATAGTTGTCTTACTGTCCTATAGAAACTTCCTGGAGACCACAGTCAAGAGATCACTTCACCCACTACTTGGCATTTACACATCTCACAATCATATATCCCAGACACAAGGCTCGTATAAGATAAACTCTCTCAAGAAATATCTTTGTATTATATTCAGAAATTTTGTCACTCAACAATTACAGAAGACTCAGGACATGAGCTATAACTACACAGAAAAGCAGTGCGTTTAATCTTAGTTCTCTGTTTCGAAGAAAGAGAATGTCAGATAGGCTCCTGGCCGACTGCTCAGGCAGAAACTGGCTCTGATACCAATTTACCAGAGTAGGATCTTTACAAACACATATACTCTCTTTATCATAGATATTACAATTGAGATCAGTGTTTTTCATTCACAAGGTCCCGAAGGCGAGTGAAGAGGATACACACTTCTCGACTCAAAACTCTAGGCTTATAGACTCTAAGACTCTTAGACTCTTGCTCTCTCTCCAACGTGTCCCAAATGAGACCCTGAGAGATTTATTTATACAAATTCTAGCAAGTTACCAGTAACAAGAGACTGGCAACTGTCGGTAATAAAGTAGATTCCTTCAAGTGGATGGGGCAACTGGTGGACTCCAGTTGTTATCTCATCCCTCTGAGGCTTGGCCATACGGGGACCCATACCAACTTTTACGGAATGACTCGACACAAAGGAAAATAATCCTAGTACATAGTGGATTTTGAAATGACACCACTAGATTATTTGGATTACAAAGTGGAGTTCTACAGGAACCCACGGAACTGACGGGACACCATTGTCAGCCCATTAGACATGAAATTACAATAGAGACATTTTCATGACTCATGGCCCATCATGCTTCCATCCAATGGTTTATGTTATGTTCAGCTATGGAATCAAATGAGTCACCGCTGTCGTAGTTGAAGTGACTGCTGGGAGGCAATCCATGGATATCTGAAAAAGGTGGCAATCCACTAAAACATTTGTAGAAAGGTGATTCTTGCATTGCAGGGATGAGTTCATCTTCTGGTACGCAGAGGTCGCCATAGAATTCACTGGTTACCTTGTAATTATGAGGATTTGGTGGATTGGAGTTTTCATAAATCAACTCACTGCCTTGAAAGGATAAATTAAAAACAAACCATGCATTGTAGTGTGTTGCTTCCTCAACTTCTGCACGTAACCACTGCCTGAAAGCATATTTTCTGCTACCAAATAATTGTATGTCTCTGGGACAATAGGTCCATAGTAACAAATACAACCAACCAGACCACCAATATAGATAATCTCTGAATGTTGAACAATCAAAGAGTATCCAACAAGAGCCATCAAACTTGCTCTGAGACATTATTGCACAATAGTCTGCATATGAGATATCTGGAGTATAGATATAGATATACACTTGTCCTTGGAAAGGACCTCCAGTGATTATTCCTCTAGTTATGTTCTGAATTGTTCTGAAATAACTTATAAAAGATCTTAGATGATTCTTTGACTGTACCCAGCTATTCAAAATATTTATACATGCTGGAATAGACTTTATGCAGCACTCTAGACACTCAAAACAATAACAATATTTACAATTATTACATACAAGGATCCATTTGAATCCTGGTGGAGCATCTGGTATGCTTAAGGAGGATGAAGCCATTTTATGGTTTTATCTTTAGCTTCTCTGGTAAGCAGATTAGCTATGCAATTATCTTTCCCTGGCTTATAATGGATGTCAAAGTAAAATCCATCCAGCCATAAGCTCCATGTGAGAACTCTATTATTTCCCTGTTCTAGAAGTCTCTGATTAGTCAGCATGCCTTTCATATGCTTTAAATCAAGATCGTGCTCTCCAAATGCTTCAAATGGTACCACAGAAATTCTTTGACTCAAGATTCTTGCTACAAATTCAAAGCATAGAACAATGAATTGAGAACTATAGCTAAGATTATTGAGGAAATCAACAATGAGTTCAATATACTAATGAAGAGGTTGGATATAAATATTGGACGTCAACATCCAAGATCACTACTTCGAGCTACGATGAAAATGAAACCTTACTTCCTTTTTGTGGTGAATTAGAAAGGACTTTTCAGACAAGAGCTTCACTATAGATATCACAAATCCCATGGGGTGGTTTGGTTGAAGATGAAATTGGAGGTAGGGTTTTGTGTGTATTGGTAGAACCATTCATAAATTCCCATCAAGAAACACATCCTATGGATTATTTATAAGTGAATCCAAATTAGCATTTATCTTTCTTTGACCACCCTTCCTAATTTTATCATCTGTGTATGAATGTTTTTCAAGGAAACCCTCGCGGAAAACCTTTTGAGTACTTCCCATGATCCATGGATGGTAAATGGGGTAAAACCATCGACGCTGATTATGGGACCTAACCCGATGGGGACACTAAGTGAGGCCCAATAATCTCAACAATATAGTTAGCCAAGGACTTGACCCTAAGACCTCTTGCATTATAACCACAACATTTATCCACTCGAGCTAACCCATCAGGATTCTTTGTTTGAATTTATCTTTATTGATCCTCTTCCTTTACAATCAAAATTTTAATTTTGAGATTTTTATTGGGCCTTCGAACACAAGGAAGGCCATCGACACAAATGCAAGACAATGATAAAAAAACAAATCATGGATAATGGCTATATTGTTATCATGCATGTGTCCCTCTAATAGTTGGGTGACTACACTATTATCATGCAAGCATGCATCCCTCTATTAGTTGGGTGGCTACCAAGATCTTTGTCGCTACTGATGTCGATTATGATGATCAATAATTAGTTTATGCAAGCATATTGAAGGAGAAAGATGAGGATGACATTAGTGGGTGAGGATTGAGGGAATGAAGGGGCTAGAGATGGTTTCGGTATCTTTATGGGATTTTGTCTCAATGCGTCATTTGAAAACCAACTTTGTCCATACATAGAGAAAGAATTTTGTGATCCTTCATGTTACCCCTCATATTTACATGAGTGGTAAATTGTGATTTTTATCACATGACAAGATTTGCAGGGGTAACTTACAGATTTGTTAATGGACTAAAGATACACACCTTTATTTTTTCTCAAGGATGGTTGAGCATGGTGATCCTCCTTGACAGACTGTGTTGTTGATTTTCTTGGTTGCTTTCTTCATGGTGATATACTTCTTGATGCTTGTTGTTGATAGATGGTGATGATGTTATTGGGTACTATGATGTTGGTTGTCTTCATAATTTGGATCATCTTGATGATGGTGCTAGTTCATTGCTTCATGGTGTTTATCCTTGCATATTTGTATGATATGATGAGATATGGATTTTGAGGAAGACTGCTCTAGGATTTTGTGTCTATTTTAATCTATTGATGATGCTTAAAAAAATAGACAAATGATTTCACAAAGTGCCCATCTCCTTGCCATGTCTTGGGGTTCCCTAGGATTTTAGTAAGGGTGTGATGAGATGTGAGTTTTTTATGGAGCACCCAAGCATTTAAATTGTCTATTAGGATCTATGTGATCATATAGACAATTAATTTAGTGGATCACTCACCTCCTTGGCACATTTTGGATAAACCTAAGGTTTCAAGGGTGATATTAGCATGGTTGATGGCATAACATTTATTGAATAGGGTTCCCTAGGATTTTATGTGTTTATTATGTTTTTATGGTCATACTTGATAGGATAGACACTTACTCCCAGTGAGCACTCCCCTCTTTCATATATTTCTATCATTTGGCACAATTTTCAAGTGGTTTTTAGCTCGATGATAATGATGGATGACATGGAATTTTGGGTAAGAGAACCCTTAGGTTTCAAGTGTCTATTGAGGTCTTATGGTGATGTTCTATGAGAAAGACACTTGTTTTCATGGAGTGCTCCACTCCTTCATGGTTTTTCAGGCATCTATGGTATGGATGGAGGGTCCAACCAACTCCTTATTGCACATTTTACTCCATTTCTATAGAACTTGGCATCTTGGGTATGTTTTGAGGTTTATATTTTAGTTGTTTATAACTATACACCTTGTCACTGCCCAAACTAGCAACCTTTGTAAGGGTGCTATTGGGGATAAGCACAACAAAATAAATGCACCATTTTCACCTTAGCACAATATCCCCTTCACTTTAGGCTAGATCCTTTAAGCCACTGGGGGTATCCCAATCCTTGGAAGCAACCTATATAGCCACTTCAAAGTACACCTCAATATATGGTTAGATAGACCAATGCCAAAGTAGCCAAATGTCTTGAGAATATTCAACCAAGAGACAGAGAAATAAATATTACAATATAAACAGGGTTAGGAGCTAGTTAAATTAGTGCTGAGATATAAAATAAGTAAGCAACAACAGAAATATAAATTTGCACTATGATATCACTCTTTGAATGAAGAAACAAGTACCTTTTGTTGCACACGAGTGAGATCCAATTGCATAAATAAAGAACAAATGATATATCTAAGTTATCCCTTGATCATATGTTTCAAATTGGACTATATTATTGTTGTCAAAAAATTCCAGAATCTAATATATGATAATAAAAAAATGCAAAAAATGTAAATTTTTAGTGAGGAAAAACACCCCAAGAGTGCCTAAAAGCACTTAGAATGATGAGCCTTGGGTTCTTTAGCTAGGGAAATGAATAAACTATACAAAAATATCCCAACAATGATTAATTGTAAGCACAGATGAATAATAACCAATAAATTAGCTCAAACTTGCAAAGAGAGATGGTGAATCCCCCTAGGGTTTCACCAAAAATATCCAAAATGAAATATAACATAAATGAACCACTTAGGAGATTAATTTCACCATTATAATGTGTTAGATATCCTTTATAAACAATCCACAAGTGAAATATGAACTAGGTTAGGGTTATATTTCACCTTTTAGGGTTAAACCCTAGCTTTAGGGTTTCACCCATTACGATTTTTATTGACGTAATTTAATTTATAGAATTAGTAAACACCTTAAATAAGCCCCAAAACGTTAGATAGAACCTTGAATCATAATACCAATAGGGATGATTTTCCTTCTTATGGTTAGAAATTAACAATGAAGGATAACTCCACGAATGAAAATGTATAGAAAATGAAAGTAAACAATTATCTTTGCACTAGAAAATGAAATAAATATTTATGACAATATATATTTTATTTTATTTTTTGTATTTTTATGTTTTATATGACATAAAAGTAAAAGAATTGAATTTTTAGGTTTTTTGTGTGGTTGGTTGTTGTGAGTTAAGCTTCATGCCTTGTCTCCACTTAGGGTTTATGGGGTCAAGAAGTATGCCCCTCTAAGAATTGGTTGTTCAATATTTGTGGATTAGAATGAGAGACTAGGGCCTCAAAGCTAGTATTATTGTGTCTAATCAAGACAAACCATGAAAACACAGGCCCTACAAGAATGGTTTCCTCAAGGGAATAGCCTTCACCAACAAGATCAACAAAATGTTCGACAACATAGGTATTCCAGGAGAGGACAAACACCTTCAGTAACCAATCACACAACCAGATCAAAGATCAACACACCAATTTTTTGACGTGGTAAAACCCCTACGGGGAAACATCCACAGCCCCAGCCAACGCGGCCACTTGGATTAGTTTATTAATGCAACAGAAAAATATTACAGAGAGATTTTACAAGAGAGTTTCTCACAATTGATCATCGGCAAATGACCCTCCATGCTCTTTAAATAGAGATCATGGACCAATCAAGTGTTAAGTCACAGATCAATGGTCATTAAGATCAAGGAGAATATGAAACGCTAGATCACTCTATGTCGGGAACATATCGTGACCATCGGATTTCCTAACTACAAATGCATACTAATGCATACTAAAGAAACACATTAGGAAACACAATTTTACCTAACGACACATTAGACCAAGTAGATCTTAACTAACTCCTAAGTGTCTAAATATCCTAACATAAAAGACTTGAAAAGAATACATAAAACACTTGCCAAGGAGTATAGAAGTAATCAAGGCAAGAGATAAGAACTTACCAAATCATTTTAGGGAAGAAGGAAGTGATACAAACCCTAGACATCATCCCTCCAAGTAGTTGATAACTCCTCAATGGATCGATATTACTAGTTTTAGTAAAATATTGAACATTCACAATAGTCTTTCAAGCTACCAAGAAGAATAACCAAGAAAGAAAGTGCTCCAAAAATTGACACCAAGAAACACCAATTAAATATCTTATATTAATGGTTTCAATGATCTCCAACAATCACAACAATTTGGAATGAGAGGAGTGCCTTTATTTATAGATGATAGGGATTTTATGAGCAGAACAAAATGAACAAAGATTTTTATTATTATTAACACAGAGACACAATGAACAATAACAGATATACAGTCAAACTAGCTTCTATTCAATAAAGAAATATTATGTTGAAACTATAAAATGCAAACTGAAAACAAGATTGCTAGAATGGTGGTGTCTTATCTCTGAGAAGAGATGTGACGGTTGTGCGCATTCACAAGAAGATGAGTACAATGAGGCTCTAAAATCATTTTTACAATAAACATGAATTCCAAAACCCTAGACATCCAAAAACCTAATCATAGGAGATGAAGTGCCAAAAGTTATGTGGGCCCTGTTGGGGTAAGTTGGTACATCAATTTCTCGGGGTCATAAAGTTTGCATACGATCTTTGTTTTAGGCACACGATATCCCATTGGAAAGGTATATCCGAGGACTACACATTAAGCCATCAAAATTTGACTCTATTTTTAGCTTGTCTATGGCAATCCCTAAAAATGTTGTTTAGGGCCTCAAAACGACCCCAGAAGTTTAGGACCCGAAAACTATGGAAAAACTGCCAAACTGAAAAATTGCCAAGATGAATCAGTTGGAATAGGTAGGAGGCCACCGATATCCACCTCGATAAATATTCCCCCCTTATGAAGCAATGGTCTCCATTGCATTGAGTTCCCCCATCAGATGAGGAATTTTTTGTTGAATTTGGCCACAAGTGAGCCACTTGCCTTGGTGCAAGGCTTCCCTGCTTTGACAACCCGATAAAGTTGGATCCTTTGTTGGTGACCTCCCTTGACCTATGTGTCCATAGTATGATCAGTGGATTCATGTTCCATGCAATCAGGGTTGAGCTCTGTTGGTGTCAACTGTTTTGTTATCTTTGTTGGTGTCAATTGAACATTGGGTGCAAGCCAAGGAAGAGGGGAATGTTGAGATTAAAATAATTGTTGTCCATAGCCTTGGTGATGGTGTAAGGTCCACAGCAGAGTGGAAAAATCTTTCGATGGATCCCTGTAAGGAATTATTTTTGCAAGTTCAACCAAGCTTTGTCTCCCACCTAAAACTTGTGTGGCACTCGGTGTTGATCCTGGTGTTGGTTGTACTTGGAATTGGACTTCTATAAAATATCCTGAACCTATTGGAGGATGTGTTGGATCCACTCAATGAATCGGGTTGCTTTGTCAGCTTCAGTTTAAGCATGGGACGAATCTCTCTGGCTAGTCGCAAGGGGTAGTGCAACATCCATGAAACCCAATGGTAGAAATCTCAACCCCACCTCAAAGGGGTTATGGTCAGTTGATATATGTATGGCTTTGTTGTAGTTTTGATGAACATAGGGAAGACTCTCATCCCATTTGTTGGGGTGATTGGAATTGTACATGTGCAAGATATGCACGATCATCCAATTGAAGACCTCAGTTTTTCCATCCATATGGGGGTGGAAGGCAGTGGATTTGGTGAGCTTGGTGTCTAGCAGTGACCAAAGGCTTGACCAGAATTTGTTGAGGAACCGGTTGTCCCGATATGAGATAATGGTTTGTGGTATCCCAAAATGTACCCACACTCATTCAAAGAAAAGCTTGTAAGTGGTCTTCATTATGATTCTATTCTTGCAAGCGGCTAGAATTGTCATCTTGGAAAAGTGATTAACAACCATAAAAAAAAATTCATTTCCTCGCTTGGTGGATGGAAGGCCTGAAATTTAGTCCATTGAGATGGATTCCCAGGGAATGTTAGGAGTAGGTAGAGGGGAGTACAGGACTTGTTTCTTAGTAGTCGGTTTGGAAATAGCGCAAGCAGTTTAGGACCTGATATACTTGCTGACATCCTGCCAAAGTTTCGGCCAGTAGAAATGTTGTTGCAACATTGCCACTATCTTTTCTACGTCGAAGTGTCCTGCCACCCGACTGTAGTGGGATTCCCAAATCAGCTTCGCTTGCTTGCTTGATGGAACGCAGAGATGGCCCAAATGGCACAATAGCCTGTCCTGAAGATGGAAATTAGTGATTGTTTTGTTTGAGCCCAACATCTGGTAGGTGGTGGCAAAGTTGGGATATTTCTCATAGAGTTGGGGCCATTCAGAGGTCTCATGGCCGCAAGAGTCTAGCACCATGATGAGTGTCGCAACTTAAGGTCGGTTGACGCAATCAGTGACGTGGTTAGTACTTGTTAGTACTTCCTATCTTTTACTTGATGTTGAGGAGGAACTACTACAAGTATGTGAACCACTTATGATGGCGGTCATTCTACAATTTGCTTTGTGTCTGCATGAACTGCAGCAGCTTATGATCAGTGTGGATGACCGTCTCCTTCTCGATAATGTAATGCATCCACTGGCAGTAGGATTACACAATGGATTACATTTATTTTTCATAATTAGGGTACTTATGGACGAAATATGATAGTGTCTCACTATGATAGGCCACGGGTGGCCCTGCTAAGTGAGAATTGTGCCCATAGTATAGTCTGAAGCATTTATCTCGATCTCAAAGGGTTGTTGCAAGTTGGGTAATGAAAGTAATGTGGTTGAGCACAAGAGGTGATTCAAATCATCAAATTCTTGTTGTTGGGATAGTCCCCACACAAAAAATTTCTTACCACCACCCTTAGTTACTTGGTTGAGGACCCATGCAATATGGGAGAATCCCAACACGAACCTGCGATAGAAATTGGCAAGGCCTAAGAAGCTATGAAGATCAATGAGTGTGGTTGGGGCTGGCCAATCATGGATGACATAGATATTGGTTGGTTCCATATGCACACCATTCTCATCAACAATGTATACTAGGTATTGGACCCTATCCATGTTGAAGGAGCATTTTTCCAAGTTGGCATATAGCGTGTACTACCACAGAGTGTGCAGAACTTGTTGAATATGCTGCAAGTGTTGTTCCCAAGTATTGTTGTAGATGAGGATGTCATCTAGATACACCACTACAAAAGAATTGGTGAAAGGCCACAAGATATCATCCATCATCCTCATCAAATTTTTTGGGGCATTTTTAAAACCCAAGGGCATGACAAGCCATTCTAAAAGACCTTCTTTTGACTTGTAGGTAGTATTCCATACATTTGTCTTCTCTATTGGGACCTTATGGTAGCTAGACTTCAGATCAATATTACTGAAGTATTTTCCCCCCTTAAGTTGATCAAGGAGATCATCGATTCAAGGAATCAAGTATTGGTTCATGACTGTGATTTTATTTAGGGCTCGGTAATCAATGCAGATTCGCTATGTTTCGTATTTCTTCTACACAAGCACGATTGGGCTTCCACAAGGTGATGAGTTGGGTAAGATATGCCCCTTTTGGATCATTTCTTGGATCTGACGCTTGATCTCCTCATTTTCTAATAGAGAGCAGTGATAGACTAGCCCATTGGGTAGCACTGCATCGGGGAACAGATTAATGGAATGCTTGACCTGACAGTGCATAGGTACCCTAGTAGGTGAGGATAAGATGTCTTTGTATTATTCCATGACCTTATCCACTTTATTTTGTTGCATGGAGAGGTTGGTCGCGGAGGCCATGAATGTGGTTGCAATATTTCACTCACTTTGAGAGAAAATCACGAAGAAGACAAACTCCCCGGTCTGAGAGATGAACTTCCTACATTTCTTGGCAGAGATCAAGGAAATTGAACTAGGTGTGACTACCTTGAGTATCCTGTACAATTTCCTGTCCAAAGTAATAATAACATTATGAGGCCTAGACTCATATATAGCATGACATTTCCATAAATAATATTGGCCCAAAAGAACATCAAAAACTTCAAGGGGAGCGAAATCATGCAATACCTCATATTTAAAGGGCTTTATATCATAGGACATGCAGCACTGTTGGCTGACGCGAAGATTTATTTCTTGGCAGAGCCATCCGATGGTGTAGGTTTGCGGGTGCAGCGTTGTTGGTAGGGTCAAATGCATGATGACCTCCACTAATATGAGGTTCTTCTAGATACCACTATCAATGATGAAGTGCAATGGGGTACCTTTCACCCACATCTATGAATGAAAGAGGCCCTTGCCTTCCTCTATCTCATCAAGTTCATCGGGCTAGATATTGCTAGTAGAAACGGTGGCACTGGGTTCCGCATCAATGATCTATATTCCCTTTTCTAGTTCTGACTCAGAGTCATATCCTACATCTAATTCAAAGTCTCTCACCTCAGCCACCAATGACTGCTTTGAGCGGCAATCAGCAGTGTTATTCCATAGGCTCTTATGGAAGTCTCACCACTTCCCAATATCTTTCTTCATCTTTCCACTGTCCTTCTTTGTTTGGGGATTAGACTGGTTTTCTTGAGGCTATCCATATTTTCTCTGCCCTTTTTTCTATGGGTTGGGGCTTCCCTTTCCCTGCTTCTACTATGAGGGGCTCCCAGACCCAAACTATCGCATCTTTTTTTTAAGCTTCTACTCAATTTTGATGGCATATCGATAGTTCGTGCCCAAGGAAGAGATGTCCAGAAACTCCATTTCTTCCTAGATGTATCTATGAAGACCACATCAGTAATTGAGCACCATATGTCGCTCAGAATATTTGATACCCTACTTGGTGTGCAAGTTATGGAAGATATTTGTGAACTTTGGCACTACTTGGTCCCTTTCCTACCGCAGTCTAGTTCATTTTGTATATAGGTCATCATAACTTCCAACAAGTTAGTATTGTTCCTTAATACAATCCATGAAGCACTCCTAGGTGAGTGAAACTATAAATAATGAGGGTTACTCTGTTTCCTTTTACTCGTAGAGAGTCTCCCACCAATCTTTGACATGGGGGACAGCTTTGAGGAGCGCAAAAGTAATATTTTCTTTATTTGAAAAGTTATGGATAGAAAAATACCCTTTTTGCAGATTCAACCATTTTTATATAGCATCTACATCTATCCAACATTAAAATATAGGAATATCAAAGTTTATATGTACCTTGATGGGGGTGGTGCCTCCGCTCTAGGAAGATGTGTCGCATGTTGGTAGTCGTCGAAGGATTTGGGAAAAAATATCCATCATCTCGTTCCTATGTTGTGCGAGGGCTTCCTCGAGCAACAATTTGAGAGGATCTCATGTCCCTTCATAGTTATTTTATCCCACCATGGAAGGTCACTTGGGAGTGCGATAGTTATTCTCCTCAAGAGAAACAAGTTCGAGACCCAACTCTTTGTACCTTGACCTCATTGGGGACATGCACTAAGAATGATAAGGAGCAGATCGCTCTGATACTACTAATCCAGATATTATGAGAAAAACAAAATGAACACAAATATTATTATTATTAACACAGAGACACAATGAACAATAATAGAGATACAGCAAAACTAGATTCTATTCAATAAAAAAATAATCATAACCTGTAAAATCCATATTGAAAACAAGCTTGTTAGGATGGTGGTGGCTTATCTCTGAGAAGAGATGTGACGATTGCACTCATTCGCAAGAAGATGAGTACAATGAGGCTTTGATATAATTTTTACATTAAACATGAATTCCAAAACCATAGACATCCAAAAACCTAACCCTAGGAGATGAAGCATCAAAAGTTATGTGGGCCTCGTTGGGGTAAGTTGGTACATCAACTTCCATGGGTCATAACTTTTTCATACGATCTATGTTTTAGGTGCATGATAACCTGTTGGAGAGGTATATCTGAGGACTACACATTATGTCATCAAACTCTAACTCTACCTATAGTTTGACTATGGAGAGCCCTAAAAACATTGTTTAGGGCCTCAAAACGGCCCCAGAAGTTCAGGACCCGAAAACTAGGAAAAAACTGCCAAAGTGAAAAATTGTCATGATGAGCCCATTGGAATAGGTGGGTGGCCACCGATATCCACATGGATCAATAGATTAGGCTAAAAAATCCTCCTCATTCTTTATTCCTTAAAATTAAGCTAAGGAATCAAGACAAAGTGAATTTTCATCCACACAATTTGGAGACTAAGTCAAATTACAACTAAAATATGCCACATATGCATAAAACCCTCATGCAAGAGTAACATTCCACCAAAATCCAAGGATAACATTCCATAAAAAGGTGATGTGGAGGGATCAAAACAAGGTGGCAGAGCCTCCCAAGCAAGTAAAACTCCAATGTTCCTTTCCTCCAAGTGGAATGTCCTCATGAAAATGTGGAGAATGATCTCAAAGGGTGATGACCTCCATAAAATGTGCTCAAATAATCTGCATAAATTTTTTAAATATGTCTCCAAAGCATGACCACATCCATATCTAAGGTCAAGGCACCTCCATGAAGCATGGGAGTTACCCTCCAATTCAAAAAACAGATCATAAAACCCCCAACAACAAGAATGACATCAAAAATAATGGGTCAATCCTCATCAAAAGTCATGAAAGAAGTGGTATAAAGTCCATCCACATCATTAAGGGTGAGTTCCATTTCATCTATTGAAAGTGTAAACTCACTTAAGTGACCTCCATGTCATCTAAGTGGCTCAAATAAAACTCCACAACTATCATAAACTTCCCCAAGTGAGGTCGACCCCCTTTAGTGAACAAAAAAACTTTAAAAAGGTGCTAAAGGACGTGGACGTTCTAGCATCTGATACATGGTAAGTGTAGAAGGTGTTTGTGCCTCAAAGAGTGTGACCAATGCCTCAAAATCATTAATATGCCTCAAAACCCATGAGACTTCCTCGAGAAATTTTAAACTAGATAATAATGTGCAAAATCATCTCCAAGGGCCCATGACCAAAGTGCGGTACATTCATAAGAAAGAGAGGGTCCATGCGGGGAAAAGTAGGTGTGCTAAACCATGGGTGTGAAAACCCTTACAAAGTGAAATCACCTTTTACATAGAAAAATAATAAGTGAATGGTTAGGGCCCTCGTAAATCATGTATCCTAGTAGATCCACCTCAAAATGCATGCATACCTACCCAGGACATAAATGCCTGACTTAGAGGAAGTTACAACATCCAAGGGATAATTAGTCGAAGTAATAAAAATAAGCACCCTGAGAATGGGGATTACAAGGACATTCCATGATCATCCACCTAATGGGATATGGGAAACCATTAACCAACACTTATGCATCAAATCATCCCATGATGGCCGCATACAAATAAATAATCACACTTTGGGCTCATCAGAGTGGTCACATCTCGTGAAAAAATGTAGGGTACATTGCAGAGGAATTGGGGTGTAACACATCTTATTTCATTGGAGTGCTTAATTTCTTTCACACATGTGGAGGAATTTCTCATGGATTGATGTTATTGAATAAGGGTTGTATTGAGCACTCAACACACCCTAAAAAGCCTACGTCAAATTTTCACTTTTTGGGTACCACTTAATTTTGCACTGTCTAAATTCGATTTTCTTTTGAGAAATGTTTTTTTTTTGCTTGTTCTCTTAACGCCCATTAGCTATTCAAGTTTTTTAACTTTGTAAAAATACATGAAGTAAAAGGGCTTAACACTTAAATAAGGAATCAACAGCCAAAACACTTCGCCTGACGCGCTCAAGATTTGGCATCAGAAGGAATTAAGAGGTAAAATAATCACTCAGAAGACCTCAATTATTGAGTGTCGATATCCACCAGTATCGATGAAAATAATTTTTTCTTCACAATAAGTATCACATACGGACCTTGCCGATAGTCGATCCCCTTCGACATTGGTAAAAGGAAAAGGGAGTAAATGTTAAGGAAGAAAGAAACAATATCGTCGATAGTCGATACCCGACGCGCTTATCAGAATCGGAGAAAACCAAATCGCGACGAACAAGTTCTACCATACTAAAGATTTTTCCCCGATCACCGATTCCTGAAGCATTTCGGCATCAGGAGTTTTTGAAGAAACTACTCCGAAGAAAAACACACGATAGGTTTATCCACGATACCTTTTCAGCATCGACAAACCCATGTTTACTTTAGAACGCTCAACTTGAAGAATGCCCCGACTCTGACTAATACACGTGAATTAAGTCACTAGTATTTAACACCACGTGTCTTTTCCATACTGGAGAGACCGTACAGTCTAGATCAACCATGAGTCACTTTTGGTTCCCCAGGTCCAAGTCACACCTCCGAGTCAGTTTTCCACACATCATCATCGTACGATGAAATCAACCTGCGTCAGAGGTTCTCCGCAAAGAGATATCAATGAAAACATCCATAGCACATCGTTGATCCCCGATCCACCCACTGAGAAAGCAACACGATGGGACGTTTTAGCGCTAGATACGATTAGATTATGAGATTTTAAGGGGTTAATTAATACCAAATCTCGCATTAGTTGCTACTAAGTGCATGAATCAAAACAGTAATTTGAAATTACCGATAGAACACATCACCCTTCGTGCCTCTTTCATCAACCCACGATGAATTTAAGTTGCAGAGATTCGGTGGCAGATTGGTTTTGAATTCCACTCATCACCCTAATTAAATGGTTGATACGACAAGGTAAGTTCTTCCCCAGTTTAAATTCTCTTGGGCCATTGTAAATGAAACCATTATGCGCACAAAGGAGTTTCAGATCATCCAGAGAAGAGAGACGATAAATTCAAAAGCTTCTGAGATCCTGTGAGTATCAAACAACCAGGTTTAGCAAGTGTTAGAGGTATGTACCAATATGTGGATTTTTTATGTTTTCACTTCGTATATACATTTGTATCCAGTGTTTCTCTGTATGCAGGCCCTAAAGGATTGATTTTGATTACAGTAACAATGCCTCCAAGAAAGCCAACCACTAGGTGATCACCGAGGGCACCCAAGCTGAAAGAACCAGAGGTAGGAGAAGGCTCTTCTCCAGGGGCAGCAAAACAAATAGAATTTGCTTCAAGACCAGAACCAATTATTAAAACATCTACAAAGAAGGTTTTCCTTCAACCTCCAGCCTTTGGAGACATAGAGGCAAGCACAGGGTTCAAGATGGCACTCCCACATTGGGGAGAACTCTTCAAGAAGATCAGTCGAGGGGAATTTCTGAAATACACCCCACACAATGACCCGGATGTGAGAGCACTCGACGACCAGGTATTCCTGAATATCTAACAATTGTACCTACACATGGTAGCAAGCAGAACCCCAGTGTTTCCCTGTATAGAAATGTTGCAATGGCTCTTCGACCACATGGACACACAGAAGTGCTTAATCAATGATGACAATGGTGGGTGTGTCGGAGTTTTCCTTCCAGTGGAGGTCCAGAAGTATTACAAGCTTAAAGACCCGAAGGTGCGACTGAACATTGATTTCATCGTGAAATTATACGAGCGCCATGACACCAACTAGTTAATGGCCTCATGGTGGTGAGAAGATAATAAATACACCAACCGGACCTCTAGCTGGTACCAAACAACCAACCTAAGAGAAACATACATCTTCCTAATGGCACTCATATGTCGGTTGTATGGGGAGAAAGACTACTCTAGGTTTTCAGAGGCATGGATTCCTCTAGCATACGCGGTAGCTATCTCCGGGAGAGGCTTCAACTAGGGAGCCATCATTTCCAAGCAATTGAGCATCTGCATACAACAGGCTCAGACACCAAAATAAGGGGAGAATTCAGCCTTCTACATGGAATCATACTTATTGGATGTCATGTGTTCCAGAAACGTCTTCGCCGGCATGAACCTAAGTTGGCACGTCACAGAGCTCCCGGTCCATGTATATTTTAGTGTCTTATGAGAGAACAGGTATAAAAAATCCTACTCCCTCATCTGCGATGAATTCATCACACACATCTATTTTATTCTTTTCAAGAAAGAATGTCTAAGACTATCGGCTCTGGCCAAAAAGGTGATATCAAAGGTCATCCACTGGTATCTGGATGAATGTGATACCTACATTAGGGTATTCGGGGCAACTGGAGCACCTCACCTCCTAGCAGCACATGTCCTTGACCGACTTGTGGTGGGAGAGATCTGTTACCAGACCATCCTGCAAGGTTACAACGCTACCTTGGTCAAAGATAAGAAGCGGGTGTTTATACCTTATAGATTCCATGTAGGCCTCTACCTAGTGAAAGACACCACTCAAGACAAGCAGGAAGGGCTCAACCAATTAGAATTATGATTCCAAACTGGTCGATTCCGCAAGAACGACCCAAAGGGTCTAGTCTTGAAACGTTCTTCTCAAGTGTCGTCATGCTAGCCATATACCCACGACAAATTTGAAGATGAAATATTCACAGAAAATGCCCAGGACTGGGATGAGTTCGTGGCACGGATGATTGATCCCAAAATGACCAAGTTTAGATCCATGAGTCTAGAAAAAAAAACAACAACCATACAACAATCGGCTCAAGAAGCCCTCAGAGCCAGAGAAGAAATGATAGCATTTGAAGCAGTAGTTCTCCAGGTAGCAGTCGAAGTAGTAGAGATTCCCCAGGTAGACTCGATGCAAGGTAGAGGTCTCCCCATGGCTCAAGACGCACGGGAGAGGGGGTTACTCATGTTAGAACATGCACGGGAGATAATTGATCAGCTGCAAGATGACCTGGACCTCATAAATATGGCAAGGCTCCCTACCAACAACCTAGATGAAAGCCAGACGGGCCTAAACGGCCCTGAATTCATAGACATTGATGAAAGTATTGGGTTAGGCGACCTTGAATTCACAACGCCACTGGCCGGATCACCGACAGGTGTTTTGGCTTAGCTAGAGATAGTCAAAACATCAAGGAGGACAAACGCATCAAACCCCTTAAGCAATCTGATAAAAATATATGATGATGATCAGAGCTCAGAAATATCCCTTTTGATCACCGTACATATCGAAGGGGAAGATGATCTAGAGAAGGCATCTTCCCCAACTCCCGACTCTCGGATTCAGGGGCTCCCACAGAATGAACAAGAAGTCAAGAGTGTCTTAGACATTGAACTTCCCAATGTATCGAAGACCCAAGCGGACAGTTTGAAGGACGAGTTAGGGGCAGGCGAAGAAAATGAAGAAGCTCCATAGCGGGAAATTGGTGTCTCAATGGCCGATGATCAAATAAGTATCGAGATTACCCCTGATGCCTCAATTTCAATTGGTACTCAACTCCTAGATGAGAAAAAAACAGAAGCCATGCATTTAGAACACAGGGAGGAAGTTCAAGAACCCAGTCTTGAACAAATATATACCATCCGGAGTATGTGGAATACACTCACCTAGGGGGATCAACAAATTCTCGAACCCGTGGACGAAGTAGTCGACATACATGCCATCGCTTATGATCCAAAAAGGAAATATGTCGTCTAGAGAACCACTAAGAAGAGGAGGATCACTCTGGATCACTCCATCCTCATCACCACGGAGGAAAGCTTGATCAACACCGAGCATGCTAAGACATCCGAACTCATCGGTGCAGGGATGGCGATCATAGATTCCACCCTAGACAAAGCTAAAAGAGATGAAGAGGAGTTGGTTGCTTCTCTAAAGGAATTGGAACATTTGCGCCACTTGGCGAAATACTACCAGGACACCACATAGGTCGCAGTGTACCTAAGGAGCGAATTCAAGGAAGCCTACAGTAAGTTTACAGATGAATGGAACCTATTCACTGCAAGGATAGTTGAGCTTTAGGAAGACACCCTCATGGCACTTACGATGTGCAAATATATGGAGAGGTGGTATGAGAAAGCACAACAAGCTATGGAAAGAATCGAATATATCAGCGTGGTGCAAAAGGGTCAAGATGCCAAAGAGCACAGCATTCGGGTGCTAATGGAAAGAAGCGTCGACCACATAAGGAAATCGGTCGAGTATTGGGTTAAAATGTCTCGGGAACCCCACCAAGAAATTCAAGAAAAATGGGCCAAGTGTGAGAAAATCTAGATCAAGATCAATCAGGTAATGAAAGACATCGAATTCCCTGATTTCGGCACATCCAATGACTTTTTCGACTTGCACGACATATTCAAGTCGCACGTTGAGAAAGACTCATCGTGGGCCGAAGAAATAGAAAAGGTGGCAGACACCACGCCAGGACAGGTGTGACAGTTTATGGAACACCCGATCAAATCTTGGGCTATGTTGCAACAGTTAAGTATCAGTATAGTCAAGTATTAGACACAAGCGGTGGAGATAAGAGAGGTTTACTCAGCCCTAATGGAACAACAAAGATTTTTGTATGCCAACACATGCGAGGATCTATTCATCAAGTTGTCGGAGTATGAGAAGAGTCACCCACTTAAGTGATATCTTGAGATGACTCTTAGAAAAACTAATATAAGAAAGCGCCATGTGGCGAGTTTTTTTTTTCTTAGTTGCACTTGAGTAGTTATTTTTAGTTAATAGTATGTTATAAATAGGAGGATTTACCCATTAGTGAAGGGTCGATGGTTGTTGTAAAGACCCTCATTTTTTGTTTTGTTAAGAACTATTTAGGAGAAGCCTTTAATTGGGTGATCCAGGTGGATATCGGTGGCCACCCACCTTCTCCAACTGGCCCAAAACATGTTTCTGGCAATTTTGGTAATTTACTATTTTTAGCAGTTTTTAACTTCCGGGGCCATTTTGAGGCCTTAAACGACATTTTTTGGGAA
>ML793893.1:346239-365202 GCA_009831015.1 Picea engelmannii
GTCTTTCACTCTGTATTTTTACAGTCTCTGTACATTTCTTTCATTAATAGAAATCGTGTATTACTGTATCTCTGTGTTTATGGTTGCATCTCTGATATATTTCTGTTATATTACTGTATATATGCGATATCTCTGTGCATTTCATTATTATATCTCCGCTCTCATTTCGTGCCGAAAATAATCCGGATCATTGGGAATTCCTTTTGGGACCAAAGACAAGTTTGTGTTTTCATCAAATGCATGTATGATTGGATGTGGAGAAGAATTATTTCTTATTTCGTCTCATGAATGGATGTTGTAATGAGTAATATCTACTAAATCTATTGATAAGTTATTTGATTCAATGTTTTACAATTCTTGTCTTAATGATGAAAACAAATCGTTGTGTGTTATTATGTGATTGATGATCATAGTTGAGTGAATTATTTTACTTGCCATCGTTTATTGCATACGTTTTTTCTTTCGATAAATTGTATCTCAGTTAGTAATCGAGATACTCGCACGGTTAACGTTTTAGTACTAGGCCCACAATAAACGGTCAATGTCTACATGCTAGAGTGAAATGGTTATCCCAAGCTCAGCCTTTTCTCCAGTAGTTAAGTTTGTTCCCACTTTGTCACTTACTTGGTTTATACCAGATTCATATTATAACAATCCTACCTAAGAAAAAATACAAAAAAGAGAACGTCTGAACTGAAGGAGAGAGCCTTCATAAGAAAACATAAAGCCCATCGATTATTTCGGTCGGATCGCAAGATCTGGAGAACAATTCCACTATTAAACGCTGCAAAGTCCAATTGGGCCTCGAGGGTGGGTTTGGTTTCTACTGTTGAGTTAAAGGGATTTAATACCCCTCAACGGAATTGGAGCTAGAGGGAGGGTTGAAGAATGAATGGTTGAATATATATTTTTCATAATACTCCAGACAGCCTGTAGATTCAAAACAACCCACATGCATGGCTAGTCATTCCCAAGATAGCCCACACATACTAAGTACTCCCAAAGAAAGTAACTCACCCACGAGGAAGAGCACATGTTCCCTGACATACCTTATGCTCTTCCTCACGAGGAATTGAATCAATTCAGAAGAATCACAAGAGCATATGCCCGACAGATCGATATGTTTCCCTTAGCTTTGTTACTTCCTCGAAGAAAAAAAATAAGCAGGCCAGTGGTCGAATCCCTGGATCAGGTTTTCGTTCACACAATAGAAGACATAATATATTTTCCCCTCACCGAAATCGAACATCCTTTTAATCTAATCCCCGAAACACTGGCCGATAACTTCTCTGAGCCCGACGAGTTTTCGGAAGAAGAAGGGTTTAACTCAGGATCTAAAGACATGGAAGATAACCATGACCATGATGAATAAAGGGGAAACCCACCTCAAAATAATCAACCTTGGTTGGACAGAGATGCTTTGGCCATCCCTGGACGAGAACATAACCTTCCCCAACACCCAGAGAAATTACTTCCTAAATTTGACCTTGAAACCTCAGGATTGCCCAAAGACCATATCAAGAAATTCATATTAGCCATAAGAATTATGAATGTCCAACATGAAGACATGGTTTGTCGGCTATTCCCATACACTTTCAATAATTCAGCCTCCACATGGTATTTTAACTTACCCGTAGGATCCATAACAAGCTAGACGAAGTTTCAAAAGGACTTTCTAGATAAATTTGCAAAAGAAACTACTAAAGGAGTGTTGATGGTTGAGTTGTTCACCACCACCATGAGTTCAAAGGAAAGGGTCAAAGACTTTAATCAAATATTTACCACCATCTTAAATAAATTCTAGCCCGAGGCTAAACCTACTCAGGAGTTGCAAATCAAAGTATACGCTAATGCTCTCCTCGCTTTTATTTCCATGTTTGTGAAAAGGGCTGCCAAACTAACCTTAGATGAGAATTTTGAAGAAGCCAAAATGACAGAGTTCCAAATGAAGGGGTGTAAAGAAGTCCAGGTATCAATAGTTAAGAAAGAAGTTCCACCTCCTCCCAGGAGAGGACTGCTGCTTACTAGACCCCCAGGGAAACAAACAAAACAAGCTCCTGAAAAGGGAAGTGGGGACATTTAAGACCTACAACGTATGGTCAATAAGTTATCAAATGAAATCATAAACATGAAGATAAGTGCAAGGGAGGGAAACCAAGGCCAGAGGCCCTATAAACCTTTTTTTCAAAAGAAATCCTCCTTTCAAAACAATTGAACCCCCCCCCCAACCAACTTAAATATTGATCTGGGGAATGTAGCATATGAATCCTTCTGTACCTATCATCAGGGGAACCACTCTAAAAGAGACTTCCTCCAATGGGTGCATGCCATGAATTTGATGGCCAACCGGTTTCTAGACGAGGTCTCCCTAACTGAACAACCAAACGGATCAACTATAAATATCATCGATCAGGAAGAGGTTGATCCACCAGAAGAAACAGCCATATTGATATGGGACTCTGATTTACTTATGCCTTATGATGACCTATATGAAGTCCAGGAACCACACACAGAAGTCTCGGTTGTGAAAACATGAAGTAGGGGTCAACCAATCTCATACAACCTTGATACCACCCAAACTTCGAGAGGAAGATCATCTCCCGATCACCCAAAAGAACCTTTTTCTCCCCGAAGAAACCCTATAAACATCCATACACGAGAATTGCCCAATATGGATTACAACATAGCATACGATTTGAAGAAGTTGAAGGCTAATATATCATTTATGGACATATGTAGAATCCCTCGGCAAAAAGACTTTATGTTATAAGATTTGAAGTCAGTCACTAGTACATATCGTACAAATTTCGACATTCTATTTGTGGCATTATGGAAAAAATTGGCCATACTATCGAAAAATAGAGGAAATTTTAAATTGAGAAGGCCATACTATTTCGGAGTTGCCTTTAATTGAGAAGTCCTTTTGGGACCAGAGATAAGTTTGTGTTTTCATCAAATGCGTGTACGATTGGATGTGGGGAAGAATTATTTCTTATTATGTATCATGAATGGATGTTGTAACGAGTAAGAGCTACTAAATCTGTTGATAAGTTGTCTGATTCAATGTTTTACAGTTCTTGTCTTAATGATGAAAATAAATCGTTGTGTGTTATTATGTGATTGATTATCAGAGTTGAGTGAATTATTTTACTTGCCATCATTTATTGCATATGTGTTTTCTTTTGATAAATTGTATCTCAGTCAATAATCGAGATACTCGCACGGTTAATGTATTAGTACTAGGCCCATGAATGGTCATTGTCTGCACACTAGAGTGAAAGGGCTATCCCAGGCTCAGCCTTTTCTCCAGTAGTTAAGTTTGTTCCCACTTTGTCACTTAGTTGGTTTATATCGACTTCATCTTATATCAATCCTACCTTTGAAAAAATACAAAAAAGAGAACGTCTGAATTGAAGGAGAGAGCCTTCACAAGAAAATGTAAAGCCCATCGATTATATCGGCCGGATCGCAAGATATGGAGAACCATTCCACTATTAAACATTGCAGAGTCTAATTGGGCCTCGGCGGTGGGTTTGGTTCCTACTGTTGAGTTAAAGGGATTTAAGACCCCTCAACAGGTTGTCATATGCATGTGAAGGTTGTTGGGTCTTTCATGACTTGGCACTTGATCTATGGTGTCTAATTATTACTAGTCAACCTCTTACTTTGAGATCCACCTCATCTACCTCAATCTATGGATGGTTGTAGCTATAAGTGCCACTTAGGGGGCTTTATTGCACATCTATTTTGAGGTTGATATGAGAATTTATGGTCCACTTCACATGATCACTCTATTTATTTATCCATCTATTCCCATTAAATATGGGGATGTCCACTTGAGGTGGTTATTTGCATGTCTCCATGCCATTTGTTGAAGATGTCCACTTGAGGAGGTTGAATGCACACTTGTACATGCATATTGACGAGATCGCTTTGCACATTTCTCTATGCTATTTTGATGAAGGAATCCACACTTTTGGAGAGTCTATTTGTTCTTACACCACTACTTATACCTTGGGACAGTGACACACTGCCACATGGAGAACTGTAAACACAGTCTTCATCACATTTATGGGGAGACCTAGTCTACGGGGCCACACATGGATAAAATTGGTTATTCTAGCACATATGTTGAGGATCTCTTCATCAATCCACATGTGGGACATTTCTAAGAAGGAATACTTGTGGATATATATCTATCTACTATTTTTGGATCATAGACATGGTCAATCCCCCAATCAATGAAGGTTCCCAACCACTTGGATCTACTTTTGGATTGTAGTTGTAACTAACTCCATATTTTATCACTGTTGACTTGTCTATTGGAGTTAGTTAGATGATGATAATATTATATTTGTTTTCCTAGAATATTTTGTTGTAACATTTTAGAGAAAATTGTGGATTTCAACAAACTTCTCGTTACTTTTAGTAAGCAAGTTGTTGAAAGTATTATTTTATTATTATTCCTTGGAGAGAAAAGTGGATCTAGGAAAACAAATAGCATTTTATTGTCAAGAGGAGATGGATCTTAAAATTATATAAGGGTTTTTTCTCTCCCTTTGTTGAGGGGGATTTTTTGTGTGAGCAAAAGAAGATTCAATCTTGTGGAAATAAAGTGTTATTTTATTTTTTCTAAGCTTTTGATAGTGTACGTACAATTTTTTTAGGTGTGGAATATTGTTCTAGGTGCACCATTTGAAGCTCTATTTTTCAAGTTGATGGATTCCATAGTCAATCAAGGGCCAAAGATGAACTTGACTACTATGTTGGAAAGGGCTAGGGTAATTGGTTTCTTCCCTCTTATCTCATCTCCCTTTTGTGTTTCTTACCTTCAAGATGAACACATAATGTATTTGGTTCAATTTTCCATTACATTTATAGATAGTATTTGGTAGGGGCCACCCATATGATTTCCTTGAGTAGTGAATATAGCAACCAAATTGGGGTTGTGGTTATGCACGTTACCTTGTTTTCCTACCACCCCCTAATTTTCTTTAAAACCACCCTCTAAAATTTCATACATGACCCCATAGCCCAAGAAAGTAAATTCATTGGTCTACCTTCATTCACCACCCTGAAAAACATAAAATCACAATTTTCCTTTTCCTTTTTCGTTTTATGTTACTAATCTCTCTCTTTCTCCTACTCCACACTACATGAATTGAGATTAGTTAACCATAGGGAAACCCCCTAGGCTAGGATCATCCAATTTAACCTAGTCTAAAGTGACAAAGGCAAGGATACTAAGGTAACAATGGGTAGCTTGCCTAAGTTTCCCTTGGGGTCTCACACTTGTGATTAGGACTTTTTGCACCAAGTGAGAAACTAGGAAGTAACACTCCAGATCAACCACAATGGATAAGAATGGAAGAGTGAACCAATAGAATCCTATATACATATGATTTTAATGTTGGCACATCATCTAAGATGGATCCTTTAAGACAATTTAAGGAGATCCTGGTAAACAAGTATCCTTCATGTCTTCTGGAGATTGTGCCATATCCCCTAGAAATTCAAGTTGAGGATTCCAATCTTATTAGCAAATATTTAGTTGAGATAATTGAATAAACTTGCTTGAAATATGTGAAATAGTTTCCAAAGACATGGGTTTGTTCTTTATTACATTTTAAAACTTGTTTGGTAAGACATTTTAAAAGATCAATACACATGGTATTTACTTAGGTCAAGAGGACAAATCCCTGAAAAGATCATTAGCATTGTTGGTAAAGTTTAATGATACTTTGCAAGAGTTTTTTCCTCACTGAAAGTATTGATTATATATCATGGGTCCCATTATTATGATGTCATTTTGAGGGTTTGTGAGACTGAACAATTTGTTCATTATTTTTCTGAGTTTGCGACCAATTGGGATTTTGGTGTTAACTGAATTTATCATTTCAAACAAGGCTATCATCATGTTTGTAATTCCTTCCCTATTTTAGATGTGTGCTACAGAAATATTGATCAATCAATAGTGTCACTTAGAAATACTTTTAGATCAAGATCCAAAGAGTTTCGTTGATGATGATGGAATTTTTTTGAAGCCAACTTTTGTTGTCAAACTAATCAAGTTGTACCATTAAAGCTAGATATGATATCAGGGTGCACAGTGCACATGATTTTCCTATCAAAAGATTATTTGAGACTATGGATAAATAGGGGGTTGTTCAAATGTTGGGTTCTATGATAGTTTACTACGCCATTTTGGTCAAAAGTCAGGATCCATTCCTCTGTTGTAAGTGCATTGGGAATTTCTAAATGATAATGAAATTGTGTATGATTTTGGGGATGATAGTGTAGATTTGCATGGATAGTGCAGATTTTCCCCAAAACCAAGGCCCTGTGTTAAATCTCCAATCTCCAATCTCTATATGTTTCTAAATTGAACTCCATAATGAAAACACCTTTTACATAAAGTTAAATAAAAGCTTCCTCTTGAATTTTTGGCTTCCATTCACAAAAGATTCACTGACACACAAGACCATTTGTATTGTAAAAATTTTATTGATCAACTACATCCTAAACAATAGGAAGAGTTAGGCTTGGAGGCCATTGGACCATGAAGTGATTTAGGAAAAGAGAACTATTATTGCTTATAAATTCTAGAAATTGAATTGTGTAATAGTTTTGAAACATCCATTGTCTCAAGTGGACCCTATGCTCAATCAAGGAGTTTACCAGACTCCCTGCTCTTGTGGAAAATCCTACTTTAGCCAAACTGGTAGGTTGGTCAAAACCTATCTCAAAGAACATATAACTGACATGTTCCAAAATCATATCCCTAAGTTAGCTATCGCAAAACACTCCAACAAGTCAAAACACCTCATTTGTTTTGACCAAAGAAAAATCCTAGCATCAACACCTTATTACTGCTCACGTATCATTAGGGAAGCTTTCAAAATCAAAAGGAATCATAACAATTTTAATCAAAAATACGTTGAAATGTTGTAACTACGAAGAATATTCTTATTATTATTGAGTTATTTTTATATAGATCAAATCATCTTTTGTGGATTGATCATGTTGAGTCTTGTATATGACCAAATATTCTTTTGTGGATTGGTCAAACCATGTTTATATGGTGGTAAATGAGAATTCGGCCCCTAGGGATAATTAAAGTGGTTATAACCACTAATTGGAGAAGTCGACCCTGCTTGGTGAAAAGACACAACCATAGCGCCTCCCAGCTAGTACAAATAAGAGATGATATACCTCATTCTCTCACGTACTCAACCACTCATTTAGTGCACATCTTTTGGAGGTTGTTGAAGTTGTGAGAAGAAGGAGAGAGAGGCCCATGCTCAGTTTTGGAATTTATTGGTGGTGTTGTCTTAAGTCTTGGAATTGTATTAGAAATCTATATTAAGGAAGTTTTGTTGTGTTTTCTCCCCCTTGAGGGTTTCCCGGGATAAATATTGTGTACCTTGTGATTGTGTTTCTTTCAGTGATCCTCACTATGCTGTTATTTTGGAAATGCATTGAATGCTCCAGTAAAATGAAAGTAAACCTAATAGCAGTACCTAAAACTTAACATGGGATCAGACTTGAACTGAAAAGAGCACCTTTCACTAGGTAACCAAAAACACCATTGTTGTCGTATAAGAAAATTAGGGATTTTTATTGGAAGGGAAATTTTGACTAAAAACCACCTATGAAAGTGCTCCCTACCCTAGTGAATCTTTTGGCGCCTTGAACACAACTTTTCAGTGGCCAGATTCTCCGGAAAACCAAAACCTAGTTTTGGATGGTACCAGAAAACCAAGAAACCAAAACCAGTACCAGAAGTACCAGTCTAGAATTTCACAGATCAAGTTTCAAGGGGTAAAACTTGGAATTTTTTAAAATAGACAACTCCAGCCTACTTGCCTTAGCCCAGCGCATCTACTCCTTAGATCATAATTCCAAAATATTAAGTTTAAAAAATTAGGGTTTCCTCATAAAACCCTAAGTTGCAGTTGCAGTATCAGTTGTAGTTGCAGTTGCAGTTTCAGTTGCAGTTGCAGTTGCAGTGGCAGTACTAGCGCTAGTTGTAGTACTAGTTACAATGAAAGTTTTTGTGAAGTATTGGGACTGTTGTTTTATTGTCCTAGTATGCCTTACCCTAGAAAGATATTGTCAGAGGTATGTGTTGAGGAAAAGATATGAAATGATCTTACTCAAGCATTTTCAGATTCTACTTGGCTAAAGAAAAATATACGGGAATGTCACCCTATGTTTATAGCCATCAAAAATAAAATCCTAACTCACAAGTATTGATTACAAGTGCTTAGGCTAGTCTTTTTTTACAAATAAAACCTTGCTGGAAATTCATTTTAATATGATTTTCTGAATATAATAGTTGTTGAAATAAATGTAGAAACAAAAGTAAAGATACCAAGATGATAATCAAGACAGATGAGACATAAAGAAATCCTTTATTTCATTCCAATTTACCAAAGAGTCATTCTCTTTACAAACTTAGACATCCACGATGGAACATAAAAAAGGACCTCTGACAGAAAATCAAAAATTGAACTCTAAAAGTTGGATCATCTTGCCACGGATTGTTGCCCACTCGACTCTGCACAATAGCCTTTGTCAGTCATGAAAACTAATTCACAAATAGAAAAGTCTACACAGACTATCAAAGATACATCAACACCTCTGAAAAACAAGTGTCTGAATGATGTAATTCAGCCCTGAATCTTGTTGTCTACAATAAGACCCTGCTATCATAAAAAATAATTAGGCTTGTGATGAATTAAGGAATGAATGAAAATTGAACTATCTCAACATAAACTCAAAGAGAAAACCTTAGTGTGCTTCTCCTTCTATCCTCCTTTGTTCCTCCCTTTCATTTTTCCTTTAAACAAATTAGAATTGGTTGAAGTAGTTGAACTACCTCATTAGTTAAGTTAACTAAAGACTCAACCAACTTCTTAGTTAGGGGGAAAAGTAATAATCATAATAAGGGTTATAAATAAATAATCACTAGTAGGTGGGACCCCTTGTGACTCCCTTTAGCTTCTTAACAATCATAACATAACTAGTTAATTAAGAAAAACACCCCTCCTTGTGACTCCCATCATCACATTAACATTTGACAATGTATCTCATTGATATTGAAATTATTTTCAAAAAATATATTACTCATATATCCCAAAAAACATGTTGTCCAAAAATCTAAAGTCAATTGTTCTCACCAATAGACAAATAAATAAAATTTAAAATCCATATTTCCCAATCTGTGAGGAATTTTTTCCTTCGTTACTGCTATCACCTTTTAAACTCTCTGAATTTTCCCTAGGTTGTGTGGAGCCTTTAGGCCTAATCTCGTCGATCACAAGAGAGAAATCGTCCCTCCATTGCATGTGGGAGGACATTGATTTATCATAATCATTTGAAAGTGAGAAAGGGGCAGCAGTGGATTTCCCTTTGACAAAGGCGTAGTGGGCCTTGGTCTTCAACCTTTTTATTCGAATAGCTCATTCTTGTATGCATAATTGATTAGCAAATAGTTCCCTTAACAACCATACATGACAACTCTTTCAAAATATGAAATAGACTCTGGCTCAACAACATATCAGACTCATGCAATCCAATCCATACAAATTTTTTAACTGTTGTAGATGAGCAGGGGGTGAGAAAAAAGGTCCTGGGATATGCAAGGGGTTTTTATTGAGCGAAAAATGATAAAAAGAGAGGGAAAAGAATTATGGTTACTACTCAAAGACAACAAAAATCAATTGTAATGTAAATCCAAGAATATATCACTGTGTTCCAACCAAGAAACTACGATTTCAAACTGTTTCAAAATAGAATTCTCTTAATTGTAATTAATTTTTAAGAACAGGGAGTGACAAAATGGATGTGGGAAGGCGAGGGGGTTGTAATTAGAGAAAAGTGAAATAATGGTAGGTAAAGAGAGAGGGTATTGTTCATAAAATTAATCAATTAATCCATAAAATCATTTTGTAACATGAAATAACACCAACTAAATGACCTATGTGATCCCCAAAAAAAATTACTGTGTACAATTCAAACAATTATGTACATTAATTTGCTCACTATTCGAAATCAAATATTTAACACAGTGTCATCAAACAAGGTAGTAGGCACTCCACCACAACCTGTAGGGGAGCACTGTTTCATTTCACTATCCATTTAATATCTTAAAACAATTCCAAAATGAATACACATTCAATTATTTCCACTGTTCAGCACCAACTTATCAACCACTGCCCACAAATTATTTCAATCATCAAATACAGACACAAAAATCGTGCCCGATCTCGTCCTCTAATTTGTTTAATAAATTAATTGTAATGATACTATACTGTCATAGATCCTATGCCTATCTCTGCTATGAAACATAATATTCATCAATACACATAACAGACAACCAAATACAACCATAAATATTTTAAATGCAATGATATTGACTTGTGATGTAGACCCCCCTTCTCTCCTAAGGGTTGTGTGACCTCCCGGTCTAGGATCGATCAAGAAACTGAGTCTGACTGACTCTTTAGGCATCTTCTAGACCCCAAACCCACTTACACAGGTCCTTCCTCCAAATGCACAGGTCATATAAGACCTGTTGGTTCTCTTCTGAGCATTGTTCAACTTACACGTTAACCGAGCTCTAGCCTTTCTCTGGCTAATCCCCTTCCTTCTTGTGACCATAGCTATGACCACTCGCCTAACTCAAAAGATGTTCGCAATTTTGTGTGTCGGGCCTTTACATGTGAGTCACTTCGACTCTCTCGATCTCTGAAATCCCGATAGGAGCCTAGCACATGCTAGCCCCTCTATTCTCCTTCACCGATGTGACCCTTCACTATGACTGTGGACCAATCCTTTTGAGAGCCTCGCAATTTCGCATTTCACGACTTTGCACCTTGTGAATTTTTCTTGCTCGCCCCTCTGAAACCTGAACTTGCAAGTTCCACTTGTCAGATCAATGGTCTACAATCCCCGCGATCCAATGGTCCTGATCTCCTTTTCGTGTATCGGTACTTTGCGTTTCATGAATTTGGAGGACCGCTCACCTCACTTCTCCCAATATCTGGACTCTCGATATCTCCTTCCCTCGAAATGAGTCAATGGTCCAGATACCTCTTCTAGTCGACGGATCAGATCTAATCATGAACTCAGATTCCACGAGTTCCTAGAACTCTTACTTCTGACTCCCTGAGTTGTGAACCTCCAACTGGACCAGATCTACGGTCTACAATCTCCCTTTGATCGACAACTGTGATCAAGTCATGAACTGAGAATTTGCGAGTTCTCACGACATTCACCCTTAGTTTCTCTGAACTGTGAATCAATGAAATGTTGATCCCTCGCCCCATGTCCTCCGTGACAAATGAGCGATCCCGATGATTTCAAAACTTTGTAACCCACAGCTCTAATGTGCTTTCAACGAGTTAATGTTAGAGAACTTTACCTTGATCGAAAGGCTATGATCCTTTTACACTCAGACCGAACGGCTGAGATATTTCCTCCCTTGCGCTTACGCTTTCTTCAGACTTAGAATATTTTCTAAGTGCTCAAAGGTTTTGAACCTTTGCTCCTCCAACAAGTCTGACTCTTGGACCTCGTTAACACTTATGAAAAGTGTTGTTCCTCCTAATATTGGTCTTGTGAAGACTTCGACTTCCCACACACTCCTTGCGTTTCATGGATTTCAATAACTTCGATCCAAAGGATTTTTTGAAGATAAATTCTTCTCGCCCTCTTGGTGTTCTCCTTTTCTGATTCTCTGACTTCTTGCAAAGTCCCTTCGACACTCGGTCGAATCTCGGATCTGTGCACTCCTTGCACTAGATCTTTACGCAAGGGTTGGATTCTTGTGGACGACTATGCATGCCTTGCACTAGTCTCTTTGCACTCTTTACAAAGGGAAAGTTTCTAAGCTTCGGAATCGAAACAGATCCCATTAACACACTCCTTGCATTCTATGTGCACACCTTGCACCACTTTCAATAGAAGAGAAACAATTCAAACTTATCCCAACATTCACAGTGCCATCTACTCATAATGAAATTCATTCATTCATTCATGAAACACAATAACAGGGAATTGAAAACAATGTCCACACCATGCATTGGGTCAATTTTCCTCTATTATATTCCAAAATGAAAAATGGTTACAACTGTAAATAAACAAAAAAACCACTAAAACTCAGAAATATCCTCCTAACTTCTATCTAATTTTCTTCTACTAACATCTAGCTTCATTTGGGCATGCAAAACCTCTATTTATCTCAGAGGGCTCTTAGGGTTCCCCCTGACTACTTGTCTACATCAAAACCTAACCTACAACTATCTTAGTCCAGTCGCATTCTAGAGTCATAATGGAAACTCTCGCTTTGCTCACAATTGTTCAAGTGTGTCTCAAAGGGTAATTCTGGCGTTGGGTTCAAGCGTGGCTCAAAAGATTAATTTTAGCGTTGAGTTAAGGTGAACTTCAAAAATATCTGTTGTAAATTCCAGTGTTGAGATCCCATACAGATTCACAGACGTTGATAGGTCTTTCTCTGCGTGTTTTCCAATGATGCTCCTGCATCAACTTGCCATTTAAACTCACAGATAGCCATCACCATTCAACACATACTATGTTGTGGAATACAAAGACATCTGATCAAAATGCAAGAGTATTTATGTGACTGCATAGGTTCAATCATTTTGAATCTAAACAACCATAATGTTGGGATATCAATAAATATAATGAGGTAGCAACAGTAAGCATGATCTCATCCCATAAATTGATCAAATTGCAACAAAACCATTTTGTTTAAAAAACCTGTGACCATCTATGAGGGTGCAACCAATAATATCCATAGCTTACACAGTGGATGGTCATACTATAATCACCACGATTGCAATACTCGCATTGTAATTAAAACACACAGTCATAATAATCAAAAACTCAATCCTAGCATGTTGTAGGAATTCCACACTTACCCACGCATCACGCATGAAGCAATGTTGTGACTTAATCAATTAAAAATGGTGTTGGGTTATTAATTCAATAATCACAAGGACAGCGACTGTGTATTCGATTTAATGAATCATCCAATTAACCATGTTGAGATTATCCATTCAATTATAATAACAAATGTAATGACTAGATACCAAAACCAACACCATTGTCACATAATCAACAGGGCGAGCCAGTAATCAACTCTCTCGAAAATACATCAACAACTCATAAAAATCAACAGTATACCCAACGGGCCATGACGGCTCCCTCTATCAAAAACATGGGCTTGAGAAAACAAGGGTTTGCTCTGTGGACCAACACAGGGAGACTGAAGTCAACCCCCAACACCAGGTGAGAACCTCCAAGACCAATGGTGCACACACATGGTGTACCACAAATAACTTCGCAGACAGGGTGGCAATTCCTGTGATAGGAGAGATTATGAACAGATGAGCAAGACTTAGTCCTGGTCCTATAATAACAATTAGAACACAGGGTATAACCCTCGTGGTTTTCCCAATTGACCAACTAACAACGCTGAGATGGAATAGAGCCAAGAAAAATCAATATAACCCATTATGCAACCATTAGTAGCATGAACAAACCATACCCAAGTGAAACAATGCACAGGGACATAAGACGTTTTAAAAACCCAGTAACCCTAGAGTAGCAAAGGACTGGGTATGGTGATGCGAATGCATGGAGACAGCCAGCCAATCTAGACCAAATAAAACCCTCCAACTAAAACCAGCAAGGATGATAGAGAACCTTTATGGCTGCTAACTCCCAGAACGACCAATAACATTGTGACTTCAAATATTATTTCAATGAAAACACCAACGATTCATCCAGCAAAATATCACAAATTTACACAATTTCCAGACTTAAGGAAAGCACAAACCCATACATCCTGAGCCAATGTCTATTTCATAACCAGAGTAAATTCATGGATGACGAAAAGACATACCTGTAACCAAGAGCACCTTAAAAATGCAAGCTTGACGAGCGGTTCTTCCTCTTCTTGAAAGTCAGGGCCTAACCACAGCAAAGCGCAGTTGAACAATAGCCAAACTAGGCTTGTGGCCAGTGGAAGGAGTAGGAGTGACGTGTAGTAAATGCATGTCACCTCCATCCCCACTCATTCAATTCCTTAGTACACACTAGCCAGCTTCTCATTAACACATTCAATTAAACCATCCATCCATCACTTTTTCAAACGCGCCACCCACATCACCTCTTACCATTTCCAACTATAAAACAATGCATATCAACCATATTTCCATATAACTCCATAAATCGCATAGCTATTACTTTGTTAGCTAGGGTTACAACGATCATTTAAACTTCAATGCATGTAGCATAAGAGCATAGTTCGACCCATCCCTTTGCATTTTGTTTTAGGTTGCGTTTATTTCCTTTCAATTGCTCTTATGTATTGTTGCTAACATGTTTATTGTGCAGGTGTCACAGTAAGGGATCCTTGAATAGAAAGCGATGATAACAATGGGTAACATAGGTCGTTGTAACATAATATTTTAGCCTAGAGCAGTAGAAAAAACACATAACATGCCTTATCCATCATCCAATTCTCGCCATTAGAACCAACACATAATAAGCCCTATCCATCGCCAATAAAAACAAGATCTCATTGACCATGTAAGCAGTGTCGCACAGTGGCACAAACATCAAATAAGAGCCAGATATTTTCTCCCAATCCACAAGGGGGTCCCACCTACTAGTATTTTTTATATTGTTAGCTTATAATAATAGGCTTTAGCAATACTTTGCGGGAAAAAACCTCGTTGTGATTTTAATCGTCAACAGTATGTACTTACATGTGTTTAGAATGTATCATTATTCTAAAGGGTATTTGAAGGAGAAAGGATCTTTTGACAAATCGAAGATTCAGAAGGATCTCAGATCCAACACATTCATAGGAACTATGCACCTCGGGTTTGATCATTTTGATATGAATCTATTTGTTATGACATTATTTTGACCTTATGAACATTTAGGTTGTATGTTGAAGCTATGACCATCATACTAAACATTGGTCAAAATTAAATTCAAGGTATTAAATTGATTAAAGTTGAGATTATAGAGTTTATTTTCTAACCCAACCTTCTGTCAAGAAAGCATATTGTCTTAGTACAGAAGACAGGTTGAGCAGATCACTTGACATCTTGAGTGAAGGAGACTTGGAAGAAAATCAACACACTCATTCTTGAGAAAAAGAATCCAGGTTCCAGGTTTGATTAAATTAAGTTGATAAGATTCAAATTTGCATATGTCAAGTTTGACAACTTACAAGTAAATGTTATAGTTGTGATAATAATCTTTAAAAAAAATTATACTTGGTAGCATGTGAGCATTATCAAGATATAACTAACATCTCCTCCAGGAAGAAACTTCTTGTTTTGTTCCCATGTTACCATGGAGGAATGATTGATCACAACACCATAAAAGTGTTTCTCTCATTATTATTGTACTTCTTACCCTTTACCCTTGTTTCAGTCAGGTCACAAGTGATAGCTCTAAAGGAGCTAATGTGACAATTGTTCTCGTTGTTGTTTTATTATTAGTATAAAGAATATTATCCTTGTCTATTGTTTCTCCCTTGTTGTTCTTGTTCCAAGTAGGTCACAAGTGATAACCCAGAGGAAGATATAGTGACGGTTGAAGGAGACAACATACTAGATGAGACATGAAGCAGACTATCCAAGTCAGATACATGATCGAATACATATGTGTACCAAAGAAGATGAAAGAGAAGATACTTTTAAGATACAGAGTATCTCATATGGAGATTGATTATGAGGAGAAGAAGGCTCCAAATATGACCAAACATGAGAACAAAATTCATAGTAGACTTGGTCAAAGAATAATGAAGCCACCTTGACAAGAAGCAGAATTTGTTTGAAGTCTGACTCAACTTTTCATATTAATACTTGGTACTCAACACCAAGTATATCATGCAGAATTTTTCGTAAACTCAGACTCAGAGTAAGCCTGATCTCAGAAAGGATCATATGAAGAGACATATTCCAGGATTGGTAGATAGAGACTAGATTATAACTTCAGGAGACATGAAATCTCCTGGGAATATTCTCTTATTTTAGTAACAGAGAAGGAAGCTAGTCAGAAGAACTGGGATGTGAATTTTTCCTTAAGATGAGAAAGGAAGTCAATGGTGACTTCCAAGATTGATCTAACATATCAAGCATGTTGCGGATAATAGCCTAAATATGTACAAAATTGATTTGTGTCTAAAGGATTCTCCAAGCAAGAGGGAGAAAACTATGACGAGACACTTAATCGAAGAAATAGTTCCAGTATTCATGAAGACAACTAGAACAACCATGGTTCTAATATAGTATGAGATTCGTGGGGAGAAATCGCCATATTTGAGATTGATTTATATCCAGTGCTAGTTTGTGCAGCACATTAGTCAAGTTATGGAGACATGACTATGTTAGTAGATAGAGTTACCTCCATGAAAGAAGAAGAGCTACTTTCAGTGTCAGTTATTGAGCCACTCTCAGTTTCCGATGAAGCTATTATCGTGATAGAGTAGAAGATTTACTCTCAAATTTTAGTAGTCACAATGAGAATAGAGCAGTGATTCTCAACTTCCGAGAAGCTGTAAGGTGAAAAGTACCAGTCCAAGAGGAACAGTTGCAGAGAGAGTAGAGGACATACTCTCAGGTAGTGAGACAGATAGTGCTTTGCAGAAAGCACATAGAGCTAGAACATGATTGTGCATATTAAGTTGCAGCTGAGCAAGTGTACCAGGTTGGTACAAAGTGATGTGAAAAAATTGGTTTTGAAGTTGAAGATAGAAAGACTCATGTCTACAGGTTGAAGAAATCTCTATACAGATTAAAGAAAGATCCTAGAGCTTGGTATGGAATAATTGACAGTTTCCTGACGAGCTTGGGCTTTACCAATAGTAAAGTTGATTCTAAACTTTACTTCAAGGATACGAATGATGATCCAGTTATATTTTTGTTGCATGTAGATGACTTATTCTTAAATAGAGAAGAAAATATCATCACAGATTGGAAGAATAAGCTCATTGTCGAATTTGAAGATGAAGGACCTAGGCTTGATGTTTCTTAGGTATTGAAGGTTGACAGAGCCTAGAGAATATCTTCTTTAACCAAGGGAAGTATGAAGTTGAAATATTGAAGAAGTTTGATATGTTAGAGTGTAAATCCATGAACACACCCATGGAAACAAAGTTAAAGCTTTTGTTTGATACTTCGTCAGAATTGGTTATGTTTTTTTGTGAACACCTTGAGTAAGTATCTGGTAGATCCCAGACATGGTCACCTTGTAGTCGCAAAACATGTGAAGAGATACCTTAAGGGTACATTGGAATATGGTCTCTATTATACTAGAGATCATGACTTCAGATTGTTTATATATACTGATTCAGATTGGGCTGGAAGTGTTTCCGATAGAAAGAGAACTTCAAGATGGTGTTTCAGTATGGGGTCATCCATGACTTCGTGGAAGAGAAGGAATCAATCCAGTATTGCTCTCAGCACGGCAGAAGTGGAATACATTGTAGAATGTTCCGCCAGTTGTGAAGTCATATGGATTTGAAAATTATTGACAGGTTTGTTCGACATGGAGATGGAAGCCACCGTGATTATATGTGATAACCAGAGTTGTATAAATATGATGGAGAACCTAGTGTTCCATGATCAATCAAAGCTCCATGTTGTGAACGATGATGTTATTGATGATGAGAAAAATTTCCAATGATTTATACATGTGCCAGTTAGTGTTCTATATGTTGATGATGTTGTTTCCCTCTCTCTCATGATGATGTTGTATTGGGTTATTCTAGTAGAATACCCTTCTTGTTAAGGGGGAGTGTTGAAATATTGTAATTACGAAGAATATTCTTATTATTATTGAGTTATTTTTATATAAATCAAATCCTCTTTTGTGGATTGATCATGTCGGGTCTTTTATATGACCAAATCCCCTTTTTTGGATTGGTCAAACCATGTTTATATGGTGGTAATTGAGAAGTCAGCCTCTAGGGATAATTAAAGTGGTTATAACCACTAGTTGGAGAATTCGACCATGCTTGGTGAAAAGACAACCCTATCACCTTCCAGCCAGTATAAATAAGAGATGATATACCTCATTCTCTCACTTACAACTCATCTAGTGCTCATCTTTTGGAGGTTGTTGCAGTTGCGAGAAGAAGGAGAGAGAGGTGCATACTCAATCTTGGATTTTCTAGGTGGTGTTGTCTTAAGTCTTGGAATTGTATTGGAAATCTATATTAAGGAAGTTTTATTGAGTTTTCTCCCCCATAAGACTTTCCCAAGATAAATGTTGTGTACCTTGTGATTGTGTTTCTTTCAGTGATCCTCCTTATGTTGTTATTTTGGAAATTGCATTGAATGCTCTAGTAAAATGAAAGTAAACCTAATACCAACACCTAAAACTTAACAAAAGATGGATACAAAGTTATGCATTCTTGGAAGCCTACATGATCCACCATCTAATTCAATAGTATGTGTCTCTCTTTCTAATCTAATATTCCTTACCCTTTGGATTCATGTTCACTCTTAATTACTTTGTGTCCCTATATGGTTTTGGATTTCTAATCTTCACTTACTTAGGTAATCTCTTTCTCTAATATTTTAATTCTAACCTCTATAGTCCTTACTTTTTCCCTTTTTATTCTTATTATATATTTAGTTTGTGCCTCTCTTATTTAGTCCCTCCTTCTCTCATTCTCAACCCCTTCCCTTTCTCCTTTAAACCTTCTCTTTGTCTTGTATTTAATTTATTTTCACACCCTCTTTCTGCCTTTTATTTAATTTATTGCTTCTATTATTTCTAACAACCACAAAGCGCCCCCCCCCCTCCATTTCTTCCAATTATTTAACTTCTTTATAAACCTTCTTTTAGCCTTGCATTTAATTTTTACCTTTTATAATTTTTAAACCTCCCCCCACCAACTCTTCTATT
>ML793893.1:368628-397558 GCA_009831015.1 Picea engelmannii
CATTGCTAATGAACTTACCCACCTTATTACTACACAAGGTTCTAGTTTGACATACACATTATCTAGATTTATTACTTAAAAATATACATTGGATGGCTTAACACAATTCAAAATGTGTTAGACTCCCAAATAAAACTAGGTTGATTAAACTTCACAAGATTACTAAAACTTAATTACCAATAAAAAGAGGAATTTTAGTGGATTAGGGGTTAGTGGGTTGGAGGATTAATCAGTTGGTTAGGGGTTTGTCGGAGGGCCTAGTTGACCAGGCTAATGATTCCACAAAATGTAAGAGATTCAATCGACTAGATAGTTGGGTCAGTCGACCACTAGGTTGGATCACCGACCAAGGTAGTTATGGTAGTTGTAACAACCTTCGAGCAATGAAAATATATCAATATGCATGAATTTGTGATGTAATGAGGCTATTATCATTCATTTATAATAAATACTACTTGTTGCTCATTCCACCACTAATTTTACTCTCTTCCTCCTTCTATGTATGCTTGCGTGTATATTACTCTATATATTATAGTTGTGTCAGTGCACTACTAGTAATTGCTTACTACATAATCCCTTAGATTACAACATTGGTTTTGTTGTTGATGGTACATGATCTGGGACTGGATATTAGTTGCATGCATGCATATATGTTGAGATTTGAGGAGATCCATGAGTGATGGAAAAGGAAGTTGGATAATTACTTGAAAAACTACACCATAAGGAATTGACTAAGACTTGCACATGCAAGGGCATAATTTTTCACATAAACCCATGAAACATTTTTGGAAGCAATCCTAGAGGAGATAAAGAAATTCATAAATAAGTTTGCACATGAATAATCGAACAAAAGATAAAGAATTGTTGTCAAAATTAATCAACAGTGGTCGAACCAGAATTTATGAATGGATCAAACAAATTACTGAATATTTTTGTGAAAAACGAGCAATCAAAGAAACAAGAAGAGTGGGAATGTTTCCTAAGAAAATGAAGAGGACTTAAAGGATCATCGTTGTTGAGGAAAAGGTATGAATTACCTTACTCAATCATTTTTCAAATATTGTTTGGCTAGGACAAGATAATCGGGAATATCACCTTTCGTTTTATAGCCTCAAAAATATTCTCTCAATCTGTAAGTATTAATTACTAGGATCAAGGTTGATTTAGTTATGAAAAGGATGTTGCAATATAAAATAAAATTTATATAAGTTTCTGAAATATATACATATTACAGAAAGTAAACATGGAGATCAAAAAGAGAAAAGTAACCAAGTCATCAATACACATATATAAGATAGAATAGCAATCTGATTTATTCCATTCTGAGGTATCAAAAGATTTTTTCTCTTTACAAAACTTTGTGAAAGCATGGAATAAAGTCTGATTTATAGATCCCCAATGAACACCATACAAAAAGACTCTAACAATCAAGTAAAACTGAAATTTATAATCTGGATAAGCTTGCCACAGACTGCTGCCAATTTGACTCTACAAGATATTATTTATCAGCCATGAAACTTAATTCACAAACATACAATAATACACTGACTATCAAGGATGGATCAACACCTCTAAAACAAGCATCTAAAAAGTTTGGTTCAGTCTTGAACCTTGTTGTCAATCATAAGACCTTGTTGTCACACAGAGAATTAGGCTTTGAATAAACTCAAGAATGAATGAAAACTAAAACTATCTTATGAAACCAAAAGAGAAAACCTTAGTCTTGCTTTATCTTTCTATTCTCCTCTTGTTTCTTCTTCTCATTCAACTTTTATTCTTTCCAAATAAGTTGAAGTAGTTCAACTACTTTCTTTAGTTAAGTTAGTTTGACTAAACTAATTAGTTTAGGAGAAATAAATAATAATAATAATAATAATAGTTAAGGGTCTTTAATTAATAATAACTAGGTAGGTGGGACCCATTGTGACTCCCATTTGTTTCTTCTTTTCAAATCATAAAATATAACACAAATGGATAATCATTTTAACACATGCCACCCTTGTAGCTCCCTTAAATATCTTTCAAATTAGATATTTAAACATCAGAAATAATTTATTTCATATCCAAAAAATATATAAATATCCACATCATCCATATTATCCATATGATCCACAAAATACCAAAATAGAGCTTGTTGTCCAAAAATTCTAAAACCAGTAACATTGTCTTCATCAACTCAAATCATAAAAAAACACAATCTAAAAGCCATACTCGCCACTCTCAGAGGAAATTTTTATTTTTCCACTATTGTCCCCTATTATTTATTCCATGGCTTCCCCTACTGAAGAAACTCACCCTGTAGCAGCAGTTCGTCAGTAACTAAGCCCTTAATAAACCATACATGACATTTTGCTTGCAAGAATCAAAAATTGGCTCAGAAATTAACACGAGATACATGCAAATCCATCCATAACAAATCATTTAACAATCTCCAAGTGAACAGGGGGTGATAGGGTTCATGCGACATATGGAGGGAGTATAAGGAGTGAAAAGTGGTATAATGATAGGGGATTAATACAAGAATATTGTTCAACAATTAATTAAATAATTTAACAGTTTAATAAAATACAAAAATATCAGTTGCCAACCATTGTTGTGTTATGTCTCTTGTCGTTGTTACACAAACCTTTTGAATTTATTTCACAGAACATGGATGTCATAAATGAAATGGGGATTATGAGGGGAATGTGATGAGAGAAAAGTGGTAAAATTATAGGGACATAATATGGATAATGTTTATATAAAAATAAATCAAAACAAACAATCAAACATGTCTCTGTTCAAGCCTCCAAAGTTCAACAATATTCATTTTTCAACATTACAATTTAAATTGTTACTTCCTTTACAAATTGCTTGTTGGCTTCCAAACTGTAATCCATATGCCCAGAAATATTCAATTATAGCAGCTTTTGTATCTTTATATAACAGTCATAACAAACAGCATTGAAATCGATATGATAAACCAAAATAACCCTTTGAGCCACAACCATTCATAATTTGAATGCTAAATCCTTTTAAAATCAAGAGGAATACGCACAGTTCTTACAACAATTTATATCCAATACTCATTCTTTAAATCTAATAGGAACATGCACGGTATCTATAACCATTCATGTCCATCCATTATTTAAACATTGTCAAAAGCAATCAATTGGGCACTATAACTCTTTATCGGGCCCCAATCAATTTGTACATAGGTGTCTCTTAATATAAACAACATAATATTTGAATAAAATAACATGCAACTCTTCGAGCCTAAGCTTCACATAAATCAGTATGTACAGACTTCTTCAAAAATTGATAAATGAGGGATGCAACCAAAATCGTTCCCAAGCAACCAAGCACACATAGTGCTCCACTAACCATCGACTTGGAGTAAAATGATATCAAACTTCATATTTAAGGTTTAAAAAAAGCAAGTGGAGGGTAATATCAGGTGGTTCGATCGAAGAATTAATTCCTCGAAAATCACAGGCAGTCCATGCCTTTTCACAATTTACCACAGACCCATAACAAGTGACAATACTCTCGACTGTGAGGGTTACCAAAATGACAGACTTTCAACTCCAACAGGAAATCAAAATGAAGACAATCTATTAAACAACACTGTAATATGAGCGTCCAAGGACAAACTCGTGACCAACCAAAAGCATGTATAATGCCTCCATTAACTTATGGGTTATTTTAAACCCATACTATGCAATGCTTTCCAGGCAATGGTGTCAGTGAGGGAAACACAATGATAGCTAACAGCTCGAGGTTTTTCCAAGACAACGAAAAAAAACACTTTAATCTTTCAATAGTTCATATTGCAACCCACAGGGTCAAAAACACTATACACGGAGACGAACATGGAATGGGCAGCTTAAACACAAAGACTTATTGTAAAAATACATAAAAAGGATACGCACAAATCCCAGAGATTTGGCAAGCCATGATACTCAATTTCAACAGAGGTGCCAGACTCAAAAACCCAAACTGTGGCCGAGCAGGCTTCACTGCCATTTAATCCAATAAACCCATGCAAAGATTACACATAGCAAGGAGAGCATAACCATTACTTTTTTTTTTAAAGTGCCAACAGTCCAGAATAATCACCATAAGAAACCACAGACACCAAACTCAATACACAGTTAAAATATCTCATAATAGCTTAATAAAAACTCAGACCATGAGCAATATTGAGCCAAAAGTTGATTCAAAGGGAAGAGTAACCATCATGGATGGAAGAGTAAGAAACCCATACCTAGAAAATCCTGTGCGAGGAAGAAAACTAGACTATATACATCCTTCATGGCCGAACGATGCAGAACACCAACAACCACCAGAGCCAAACCAAAATGCAAGAATGAATAAGGTGATGGGCTCAAGGGGGAGTTTGAGTGACATGCAGTAAATGCACATCGCTTCTCCCTTCCAACCTCATTCAATTCAAAGTATGAGCCAAGCCAATTCACCATAGAACTAAGCAATTAATCAACCACATATCCATTGCCATATCACATTTGCATAGTGTGCCACCCCTTTGTCATGTCAATTCTTTAAAATAACAATGTGCTAGAAAACTCACATCACCCCATGTACATCCACATATAACATTCAACAAGGCACATAAGTCTAGTAGCAAGGGTTTAGTGTGCCCCTCTTTTGTCACAATAATACATAGCATTAGAGCTTGTGTATAGTTTTTTAATTCAAAATAGCTCCATTATTGTCTTCTATCAAGACCATTTAAACCAATTAATGCCATGTTTAATGCAATGCCAAACCAAAATTGATAATAATTATTTCATCCACAGGGTAGCCTTAACATATTTTGTGAGAGGTCATCAAAACCATCCAGTGCCATGCATTAATCAACCAACCATCACATCTCACCATAACATTTAAAACCATGATTTGAAACAATGAACTGTAGAAGATTGTGTCGGTACCATCACATAATCAAACAAAATATAAGCACAGCATATCCACAATTGCACCACAAGTCCAAGAAGGGGGTCCCACCTACTATTTTATTATTAATATAAATAAATAATAGAGCTTGGCAATCATTTGTGAGCATAGTATTCATCGTTGCATTTTTAAGCGTCAACAAACTGGCGACTCCACGGGGAAATCTATTTCCAACAGATTAAGAACTCAGGATGTCTGGTTTCGTAAACCGGGTGAACATTAGATTAAATAATTATATATCAGAATGATTATGCAACAGGGGAAGTGAGGTGGTTTAAGGGAAAAAATGATTCGGGACTTTGGGAATAACTCATGGAAAGTGTTATGTATGAGGGGATTATTCTTGTATGCATAACATTCTATTAATCATAGTGAAGGCATTTATATTTTAAAGGAGAAAAACTCCTGGTGCATTCTTTTGAATCTCAGGGTGGAGGGAAGACAAAAAGTAGGGATGAAAATACAATTATCTATCTAACAGCAATACTGGAAGCAAAGAAAAATTTCAGTGATGTCTACAAGGAGGACATTATAAAAGTCGTGTAATCTTATTGTTATTGATTAACAATACTTACAAAATATCATCAATGTGGAAAAACTAATCCAGAGTTTATTTCTGAAAAGAAAAAGAAATTAATAAAAGAAAAACAACATAAATGAAACAGCAGAATAATAAAAATAGCAAAACAAAATCAAAGCAGTAAAACAGAAACTATAATACAAAATTAATTTCCATACAGCGTTTTGACTTTCAAACTGGTTCCACATAGTGTTTCAAGTGGGAACCGTTAGTTCTATAAGAAAATAATCTTTATTCCAAATCCTTTAGAATATAAGAATTTGCGCCTAGGACAAAAGCGATTTTAAAAGGACCCGGCCATAATTTTTGAAATTTAGAATTCCTTCCTCTATCAATATGAGTTGAATCCCAAAGCAAGACCTTCTCATTTACCTTAAATCTGATAGCTTTTGTGCTTTTATTGAAATATTTATTTACAGTTTTTTGTCTTCTCTTTATGTTCTCCAAGGCAAACATCTTTTGTTCCTCTAAAGCCAATGATGCATTTATCCTTTGAGGGATATTAGAAGAAATCAATTCTTCAATCTGTAGCATCAGCCGTAGAGAAGAAATTTTTAGCTCGGTAGGCAGAATAGCTTCTTGACCATAAAAAAGATTAAAGGGAGTGAAACATGTGCTTACCTTGGTAGTAGAGTGATTTACCTAAAGGGAATAAGTGAGGAGAGTGTGTCATTGACAAGGATTATCTTCAATGAGCCTCTTGATAATTCTAACCAGATTTTTGTTAGTAGACTTGGCTTTCCCATTTCCTTGAGGGTAATAAGCTAATGAGGTGAAATGTTTCACTCCCAGCTTAGCTAGAAACTGAGTCAGCCTAGCAGAAATAAAATTGGGGTCGTTATCTGTAATAATTTCTAAAGGAATGCCAAATCTAGAGAAAATATTAGTTTCAAGGAAAGAAATAACTTGCTCATCCTGTGAATGTTTAAGTGGGATAGCTTCAGTCCATTTTGTAAAATAGTATGTGGCTATCAAGATAAAAACTTGCCCTGCTGAAGATGGAGGATTAATAGGATAGATAAAATCCATACCCCACTTTGAAAAAGGAAAATCATGGAGGACAAGTTGTAGAGGCATGGCAGAAAGACGGTCTTTCCCAGCGAATTTTTGGCACTTGTCACAAGATATTGAAAATTTATAAGAATCTCAAAAAATTGAAGGCCAGTAATAACCTTTTCTAATTATTTTAAAAGCAGTAGTTTTAGCATAAAAGTGGCCACCCACATGAATAACAGAATCTGAAGATCCATGGGTTTCTTGTCACAGTTTATGTGCTTCCTCATTATTTACACAACGAATTAATATACCATCAGCAGATCTCTTGAATAATAATTCTCCTAAGATAACATATCTGGAAGATTCAAGACAGAGCCTGCTCCTTTGATGAGTATCTAAGTTATCTGGACATTTCTGATTTTGCAAGTAATACACCAGATCTTTATACCAGGGATGTTCATCTATAGGAAGGATTCGATTATCAATGTAAAATAGTGTTGAAAGAGGATTACCTTGTTCATCAACTTCTTCACTTGCTTCAGCATGTTGACCCAAGTGAAGGGCTAAGTCTCGTCCCTTAATTGTTTTTGAATTCATGACGGTTAAATCATGCTCGTGTATCTTTGCAATCCAATGTGCAAGCTTCCCTGAAAGATAAGTCTGTGAGAGCAAAAACTTGACAGCATGCAAAGGGACTTTTACCAGTGTGTGTTTTCCTAAGATAAAGTGGAAAAAATTTTCCACAGCATTAACAATAGAAAAAGCATGTTTTTCGATATAAGAATATTTGAATTCATCATATGATAATATTTGACTCATGTGAGATACTAGTTTTTTCATTATTCTGGTCATCACATTGTACAAGCATAGCAGAAACTGCATCTTTCGTGGAATTAGTGTATATAATAAAATCTCTCTCAAAATCTAGCTTCGCCAAAACCGGTGTGGAACTGATTGTCTTCTTAATCCTTACGAAAGCATTCTCAACGTCATCAGTCCAAGAAAATGAGCGATCTTGCTTGAGAAGATTGTGAATTGGTTTGACCATTACAGCAAAATCAAGAACAAATCTACAAACAAAGTTGATAATGCCCATAAAGGCTTGAACCTCCTTTTTGGAAGTGGGAGCAAGAAGGTTTAAAATAGCAGCAATCCTTTTGGGATCTATGTTTATTCCTGAATCAAAGACAATATTCCCAAGGAGATTTCCCTTAGTAACGTCGAACTTTCTGCATCGCATGAGAAATTTTCTAAGGTGACCAAAATGATCTAATCGGTTTTTTGAATATACAGTCAAGTCATCAAGATAAATATGAATAATATTACTGATCAAATTGTCAAAATCTATTTACATAGCTCTTTGGAAGGTGGCACCTGCATTAGATAAACCAAAAGTCATGCGTTCATAATAAAATGTGCCCCAACGTATAGTGAAAGTAGTTTTGTATTTATCAGTCCATTTTACCTTGATTTGATTATAACCAGAAAAACCATCAAGGACATCATTTGTGACCCTGCAACTTGTTGCAAAATCATTTCCATGTTATGGAGAGGAAAATGGTCTTTTACGCTCACTCTATTTAATGCACGTAAATCAACGCACAGACAGATATGACCTATTTTTTTCTGAATGTGAACCAAATTGGAAACCCACTCGGAGTACTTAACAGGAAAATTATCCCAGATTTCAAGAGTTCTTCCAGTTCCTTCCTAATAGTAGCTTCAAGTGCGGGGTTAATGGGTCTTTGTTTTTGCCTAACTGGTTTTATACCCTCCTTGATATGAATGGCATGTTGTATAAGAGCAGGATAAAAACCATGAAGATCCTCATAAGACCAAGCAAAAACATCTTTAAATTCACGAAGTAACTTGGTGAATTTCAATTTTTCTTCATCGATACATTGGGCATATATCTTAACATTCTTTGGAGAATCGAGTGTTCCAATGTTCAAGGAAATGGTTTCACCCACTTTCCTTTTTTACTCCTCTTCTTTATTCTTTTCTTTGTTGCCTACATCACTCGATGAAAATGAAATTTCTAGAGGAGTCAAGCCCTTCGGAGATTTGTTATTTTCCATGGATATAATCTCCTTGGGCTTATATGGTTCATTTTGTATGAAAGCGTAGATGATTTCATCACTAGGGAAGACATGCCATGACTCTACATTATCAGGGATATGAGGACGATATAAATATTGAAAAGTACAATCAGGTCTTTGTGGCATAATTTTCCGAGTAGGAGAGGTTGCAAAAATATCTAACCTGTCAGCCATTGAATTAAATTCTCTTTTAACATGAGTGATGTTAAATGATAATAAGTTCGAGATAAGCAACCAAACAATTTGGGTGTAGAATTTCATTAACTTGTTTCTAGGAGAATATATTTTACGTACAAGGTTCACAATGTAATGTCCCCATTTTACATTTCAAAGTGTTATGCCTACCCGAGTAGCCAGATAGGGGTGAGAGAGAGTTCGGGAGATACTGAGGGGTTTATTTGGGCCCAACTTGCATTGTTCATCATCAGGATCCATTCCGCACAGCTTGGCTTTGGTTTCGTTGCATTTCGACGATTTCCGTAATTTTGAGTTATTATGGGTCATATCTTAATTAAATTCACTAAGAAGGTCATAATGGGCATATTACTTGGAGAAACCTCTTAGTGTGATAGCTCTGCGGAATCGGAAAGAAGAGAACTACAGGATAAGATGGTGAGAAGTGACTTTCAGTGGTTGGATAAGCCATAAGGATGGATAAATCACTTTTTAGAGGTAAAATGGTTAATTAATTAATTATTTAAGTGATTTAATCATGGAATAATAAAATAAAGTAAAAGTCACTTGGAGGGAAGAAGTCAATAGTGAATTAGGGTTTCATCAGTGATTTAGGGTTTTGGAAATCAACAGTGAATTAGGGTTTCAGCAGGGATTTAGGGTTTTGGAAAGCTATAAAGGAAGGTTCAGTGACCTAATTCATCATTATGAAAATTATGACTTGTCATTGAGGAGAGAGGCGCATCTTAGGAGAGATACTTTAGTGGATTCCAGGAGGAAGACACCAATTGGATGATTTCAGTGTTGAGAGACACACCCTAGTCACCAGGAAGATCATTCAGTTCTTCCATCATTCTTCAGTAGTAGTTATACAATGTCCAGCAGTAAGGGCGCATTCATCCAGAGTGAGGGCACAGCTTCTGAGAGGGTTTTAGTCGACTTATCCCATCCAAGGATAATTCCGAGATTTCCCTCCGACCCATTTGAGAGGAGGGAAAGGCACATCTTTTGCCTGGTTCCTCATCAGATTTCGACGTAGGAATCAACTGGGACTCATTTTCCAGACTTGGACGTGTGACACTTTTGGCGGGCACAGTTGGGGTTCCAGAGTGAGAATCAGACCATATTCAGGGAAACCCTTCCGACCCATTTCCTAGTAGACTGAGGCGGTCATTTTGAGACATATCTCGTCTAATTCCAACGATGGAATCACTAGGGCACATTTTTCTAGAAGAAGAGGGGTGCATTCCCTAGGGGTATCCATCTGGGGTCCATATTCATCAGCTCCGGGTATTATATATTAGTTACTTATTTGTATTCTGGCTAAGATCCTTTTGTCTTTTGATCTAGCCGAGTGTTTTTATTTTATTCAGCCGCAATTGCTTATTTGTATTATGGATAAGATCCTTTGTCTGTTTATCTAGTCGAGTATTGTCAGTTTATTCAGCTGCATTCGGCCATTTTGTAATCCACAGAGATATCATAATACAAACTTTGCAGTCCTTTGTCATGTTTATTATTTGTATGATCATTTATATGTTGTAAACCTTTGATCCTACACACACATTAGCAGCATTTCCTAGACTAGCCAAATCAGGAACATTACAGTGGTATTAGAGCAGGTTTTCCTGCCAGCCTAAGGGGAAGATCAGATAAGGATGTAGATACATCATTACCAGTGAGTGGATTGACAGGAGCACAGATGGAGCCTACACCCATTAGATGCAGGGAGCGTTTCTATAGTTGCAAAGTTCCTTGGAAGCCAAATCACTGATGCAGGGGAAAGGGAAGGTGCACATTGTTGAGGTGCACTATGACAATGAGGATGAAGAGATGCATGTGAATGCAACCATAGATGCCTATTTAGAGCAGTTCGATAAGGGTAGTGAGTCTTGTGTATCTGAGGGACAGTTGGAGGGACAGGATGATATCGCATATCCTTCATCTTCCCCATTAGGTAATGTTGAGGATTCAACACTTCAGCATAGTGGTAAAACTTGTGAGGATTCATATGTGTTGGCACTTAAACATGATGAGATTAGGAGGTTGGATGACCTACCAGTGGGTGTAAACATGGCTTCCAGGAAGTCATGTATGGAGAATGATGAGCTTCCTATGATGAGTGAACCACATTTTTCATCTTCTCAGTCACCTATGCTAGCTACGACACATGAGGATATCAGTGGCATTCCTGATATGGTAAAGGAGCCTTGTGGGGGGGTTGTACACAAGGAACATATGGATATGTAGACCCAGGAGGAGAGGTATGGCTTGGAGATAGTTGACCTTACACATACCTATCAGTGTGAGGAGAGTGAATCACCACTCTTGGAGATTCCATTGATGGACCAGGTTGTAGAGAGTGACAGCTTGTTGGGACAATCACTCCCAGGATTGATCTATAGTGATGAGGATGCACTCCTTATTGGTTGGAATGGCCATAGCACGTGTCTAGACACATATTTATGGGATCCAGGTGTAGATGATATTAGTAGGGTGAGTGCACAGGAGGATACAGCTGCCCATACAGGATATGGTGCAATTCAGATAGGGGTCGCAGTTGGTGATGGCGTGCAGTGGCATGCAGGAGGACTCAGTAGCACAGGGGACACTGGGCAGTTCAGTGCCTTATATTTTGAGGAGTGTGTTGTTGGGGATTCCATTGTTGACACTAACAGTGAGAGGCATGAGATAGCACCTCAGTAGGATTATGACCAGGAGTCATGACACTTGGCAGGACAGTTGAGAATCAGTGAGGGCATGATCATGGAAGCCACTAGATGCATTGATGATACACATGCATTGGTGGAAGGTTATTGTTGGAGGGCCTCGATGGCACAAGATAGTTTAGATGGGGGAATTGTCATTGATGACTTCCATACACTCAGGGAGAGAGTGATTGTGATGAGGGTCGACTACCAGCAGTTGTTGATGGATAGGGATTACCTATTGGAGGTTGGCGAGATGTATCATAGGTAATTAAGGGAGCAGGAGGTTGAGGTGGACCAACTCACTCATGAGTTGGTGAGAACATGAAGATTCTTGGAAGGCACACAGAAAACCCTTCAAGAATCAGAGTCTAAATCAGAGGAGCTCCTTGAGGAAACTAGACAAAAATCCACTCCAACTATTTCAGCAGAGAGTCAGATATATCCCTCAGCCACATTGTGAGAGGATGTTGGTGGTTTAGCAGTGGAGCACCAGTTGAGGGAGGAGCATGAGGAGTACCCAAGATCACTGATGAGTATGGAGAGATATGATCCAGAGATACATGAGGATATCCATAGGTCATAGGGACCACCCTTCACGAGAGGTGGTGAGACAATTGGGCACACACGTACACATGGGGATTCCAAAGCTAGGGGCAATTTTGAGGACACTTCCATTTATGTTCCAGGATTGGTTGACCTTCATGTAGAATATGACCCCGTAGTACACCCAGCATCCATGATGTTGCAGGTGTATACAGGAGATCACATGAGTATGCAGGGGCACACAATGATGAGTGGTAGTTCACAGAGACATACAAAGGTGTACAGTGGGATTTAGGGGGATGCACTAGATGGCAGGGAGGAGATGTACTCAGTAGAGCATGTATATTCCTCTCCCTTGCAGTAGTATACAGTCTGGGAGATCACCTTCACCATATAAGCAGTTGCATGAGTGATTATGGATGGAGAATGATTGACCCACAGTTGGTAGAGATACCTACTGTTGAACCCGATGGTTTGTGTTCAATGATGAGTACAGGTGATTATTTACCATGGGTGTCGATGGACGAGCTTTTGGTTAAGACCTTTGGATTGACCAAAGCATATGCTACTTTCCATTCCTACAGTTGGTTGCAGATATTTATGATGGCCTTTCTCAATACTTTCATCATTGATAGTAGCACAAGGGGAGATAGACAGTGGCAGGGGGCATGGAGAGTTGGTAGGTCGAGACCACCTAATAGGAGTGTCTTGATTGCATACATCAAGATAGGGGTGGATCATCAGGGGCAGAAAGTTGAGGCCTTGGTCATGATGGAGAGTATACTAGGCCATGGGACAGAGGATATCTCAAAGGTTGCTACATATTCAGACTCTCATTGGGATGAGGGTGGAGTGATTTCGACAGTTACTGGAAGGGCACATCTATAGTTAGTGGGGATTGGAATTGATGAACTTCCAAATTTGACATGGGATCCAGGAGTCCATTTGGTCAATAGTTTATTTCATCTTATGAGGATCCAGGAGTGGAGGATCCAGAATGGATACTTTGATCAAACAATCATGATTAGAGTAGAGCAGCATCAACATGATGGTTCCTGTCAGAGACTAGCATGGGACCCTGGGATTACAGGGTTGGGCATTTCATTGACTAGTGGAGACGAGTGGACCTTTGCAGGGGGAAGTCCCCTTGATTTTCCATTGAGTTTCAGTATTGGAGAGAGCACATCACTGGTTGGTGATTCGTTGAGGTCTTGTAGTACCTCACTATGGAAACAACATGTTCAATCGATGGGGGCTGTGTTGGGTTTGGTATGGTCTGGTAGGACAGACTCATTTCGGTTTGAGACCATTTTTTATTTGCAGGAGACTCATGGTAGTGATATGTTATAGGATTATATCTCACGAGGCATTGCAGTTCATATCTTGATATGGGATTCAGGGATTGGAATGCTTGGTAGTTCAGCGTTTGATGGAGTTGAGTTTAGAGTAGAGTGGTTGCTCGGGGAGTTGACTGAGATTCTTTGGCCATTGATCATTCTACTCATCGGGATCATGTGGGTTTCATGCGTGGTGAGCACTTGGAGAGACCACATCTTGAGGGGAGTCTACCTTGTGTCACACAGGTTGATATGGGACCCTGGTATCATATGTAGTTGGATTCATTTATTGCTTGAGGACAAGCAATCTTCCGGCAGGGAGGACTGTAATGTCCCCATTTTGGGACATTATAACATTACAACATTTCAGAGTGTTATGCCTACCCCAGTAGCCAGATAGGGGTGACAGAGAGTTCGGGAGATACTGAGGGGTTTATTTGGGCCTGAATTCCATTGTTCATCATCAGGATCCATTCTGCATAGATTGGTTTTAGTTTCATTGCATTCCGACGATTTTCATAATTTTGAGTTATTATGGGTCATATCTTAATTAAATTCACTAAGAAGGTCATAATGGGAATATTACTTGGAGAAACCTCTTAGTGTGATAGCTCATCGGAATCGGGAAGAAGAGCACTACAGGATAAGATGGTGAGAAGTGACTTTAAGTGGTTGGAGAAGCCATAAGGATGGATAAATCACTTTTTAGAGGTAAAATGGTTAATTAATTAATTAATTAAGTGATTTAATCATGGAATAATAAAATAAAGTAAAAGTCACTTGGAAGTCAACAGTGAATTAGGGTTTCAGCAATGATTTAGGGTTTTGGAAGTCAACAATGAATTAGGTTTCAGCAGGGATTGAGGGTTTTGGAAAGCTATAAAGGAAGGGTTAGCGACCTAATTCATCATTATGCAGATTATGACTTGTCATTAAGGAGAGAGGCGCATCTCAGGAGAGATAGTTCAGTGGATTCTAGGAAGAAGACACCAGTTGGATGATTTCAGTGTTAAGAGACATACCCTAGTCACCAGGAAGATCATTCAGGTCTTCCATCATTCTTCAACAGCAGTTATACAGTGTCCAGCAGCAAGGGCACATTCATCCAGAGTGAGGGCGTAGCTTCTGAGAGGGTTTTAGTCGACTTATCCCATCTAGGGAGAATTCTGAGATTTCCCTCTGACCCATTTGAGAGGAGGGAAAGGCACATCTTTTTCCTATTTCCTCATCAGATTCCAACGGAGGAATCAACTGGGATGCATTTTCCAAACTTGGACGTGCGACACTTTTGGCGAGCACATTTGGGGTTCCAGAGCGAGCATCAGACTAGATTCATGGAAACCCTTCTGACCCATTTCCCAGTAGACCGAGGCGGTCATTTTTTAGACATATCTCATCTAATTCCGATGGTGGAATCACTAGGACGCATTTTTCCAGAAGAAGAGGGGCGCATTCCCAGGGGTATCCATCCGGGGTTTAGATTCATCATCTCTGGGTATTATCTTTTAGTTACTTATTTGTATTCCAGCTAAGATCCTTTTGTCTTTTGATCTAGCCGAGTGTTGTTATTTTATTCAGTCGCGGTTGCTTATTTGTATTCCGGCTAAGATCCTTTGTCTGTTGATCTAGTCGAGTATTGTCAGTTTATTCAGCTGCATTCGGCCATTTTGTAATCCACAGAGATATCATAATACAAAATTTGCAGTCCTTTGTCACGTTTATTATTTGTATGATCATTTATATGTTGTAAACCTTTGATCCTACACACACATTAGCAGTGTTTCCTAGACTAGCCAAGTCAGGAACATTACACACAACAAGATCAAAGTCCCCAAAAACTGTAAGGTGTCCACAACTCAAATTATAGGCATTTTTAATGCCTAACAATAATGCTTCAAATTTGGTGACATTGTTTGTGCAAGAAAATTCTAACCTATAGGAAAAGTTGTGAATTTTACCTACAAGTGAGTACAAGATAATTCCATCTCCATTACCTTCGTTGGAGCATGAATCATCAAAGTGCATATGCCACATGTCATCCTCCAGATCAATTTGTTCTAGGTTAGTGTTATCTTCATCTGCAAAGATGGAGTACACTCCTAAATCCTCCTCGACATAGTTTACATTAGGTTGTGGAATACTTTCTATATACGGTGAGATTCTTCCTTCCCTTTTGACTATTATATTCTTTCCATTCTAAGGAACGGATAAGTGTGTCCCATCAAGTGAAATATATCCACCTATCAAGGCCTCCCAATCTCTTCCTAAGATGATAGAATAATTACTTACTGGCATGTCAATCACCTGGATATTAAGTGTTGTCCCGATTTTAGGATGTGCGCACAGAACTAAAGTCACGTCTTTGATTTCTCCCATAGTCGACTATTGTAGACTATTATATGAGAGCATGCTTCTAGAATTTTCATTGGTACAAGACAAGCCTAGCTCTTCCATAATAATTTTTGACATTATGCTTGGGCCCGAACTGTCGTCAATTAGGCAACAATGGGCTATTTTGTCCATAATATTTACATAAATGAAAAATGGGGGATTTTTTACAAGGTGTATAAATCTAATTACGCCTACTTTATTTACACTGGAATCCTCTTCTTTTTCCTCTTTAGAGAGATTGTCCATGGTGGAAGCTTTTCCTTCCATGAAAATTTTTAGATGTTTTTGTTGCTCAGGGATGACAACCATTTCTAGGAGAGTAGCATCGGCCTTGATACTAGCCAATTGGTTGAGAATGTTATATTTGGAAGAGGGAATAGGGGAGGGAGTTCCTTGACTCTCAAGAGTCTTGGTATCGTATTCAGCAGCAACTTGTGAAGATGAGCTTGGGCTAGAATAAGTACGAGGGGGATCATATTTCCCTTTTGAAGCATAGGATTTATTCCTAGTGTTTATGATCATGACATCCTCTAGTTCTTCCCAATCTAGAATAGCAATGGTAGTTCTAGGAATTTTGCCAAATATTTTATCTATGGCACTCTTCTTTACTTCATAAGTACTTTCCTCATGATGTTCCTCACAAAAGTTACACCAACTGCGAGGCATGATGGGTTTGGGATGAAAGTTGTTTTCATTGGGATTCCTAAAAGATGGTGAAGAAGAAGATGAGGCCCCAGGAGTAAGTGAAGGGGTATTTCCCTTTTGCTCGTATGCTATCATTCGGTTATTCATATCATGTACAAGTTGTAAGAAGGAAGGCATGTTTGTTTGTTTAATTGAGTCTCCCTTGAGAAGACTTGTTCTTTCCAGTTGTTCTTCATACTCCACACAAGTATGAAGAGCGGAACCAAGATTGTCAATAGATTTTTCTTCAAGACTATGATGATAAGGGGAAGGTAGAGCATTATAATAATGCATAAAAGTGGCTTGGTTCTAGGGGCAAATAATTTTAGGAATTTGATTATACAACTTCGTGAAACGTAGGTTGAAAGACTTGATAGTCTCACCATCTTTGTACGCAATGTTATTGTATTCCCTTAATTGCTTGGTTGGGATATTAGACTACCCATAAGTATATTTGAACCAGTAAACTAACTCTTCCCAAGTGGAAAGAATCTTGGGATGGAGATCGAAGAAATATGTCGTTGTTTTCCCTTCAAGAGAGTTAACAAGCAAGTGCATACAAGTATCATTGTCATTAGCTTCTATATTGTGACAGGAATTAGAGAATGCCACCAAGTGTTTGTTTGTAGTGACTGTGTTATTTCTTAGAAACCTAGGGATATGCTCATTGAATTTTGGTAGAAGACGAGTGGTAGGTGCTAGGTTTAAAGGGGAGGATACATGCCACGGGGTAGTAGTAGCATCTTCTTTGAATTGAAAAATTCCATACTTCTTTATGACCTTGGTGGGGTTGGTAGTAGATTGGACAGGGACTTGATGGCTATACTAGATACCAATCACTGACGAGGTTGAAGGTTGATATGAAGAAGCACCTCCAGTGCCACCAGAGCCACCCACAGATGCCATTTTGTAAATGATGGGTGAGGGAGAAAAAGATGAACTAGTCGAATCAGACAAAGTTCTTCTTAGAGTACCTTGTTGAGTTGACAAAACAACCTTTCTTATTCCTATTTCAATGATAGGAATGATTTCAGGAGATAAAACTCTTCTTCTCCTAGAGATGAGATATTTTAAGGACATGAAAACAAGATCAAAAATTTAGGAAAAATAAAGTTATAGTTGATTCCTAGGCTGCCTTTCCCTGGCCCCCCAGTGTTCTCGAACATTTATGTCTTGTTCAATTATTGCCCAAGAGCGTTCAAGCTCAGCCCAGGTGTTAGCAGTTTCTAAGATGGTATTGAATAAAGTTAAAGAAATGTTGATTTGGTCTTTAAGACTGGGCTCAATATTAGTCTTCCTTGTAATAGGTACTGTCATGAGGAAAAGAAAACAATCAAAGTATCAAAAACAAAAGCAGAAATATTCAATGATAATCACGAATACAATCAACTAGAGAGATATGAAGATCTGCCCGGTATGGTCGCCAAATAAATGTTGAGGAAAAGGTATGAATTACCTTACTCAATCATTTTCAAATCTTGCTTGGCTAGGACAAGATAGTCAGGAATATCACCCTTGGTTTTATAGCCTCAAAAATATTCTCTCAATCTGTAAGTATTAATTACTAGGATCAAGGTTGATTTATTTATGAAAATATTGTTGCAATATAAAATAAATTTATATAAGTTTCTAAAATATATACAGATTACAGAAAGTAAACATGGAGATCAAAAAGTGAAAAGTAACCAAGTCATCAATACACATATATAAGACAGAATAGCAATCTAATTTATTCCATTCTAAGTTATCAAAAGTGTTTTTCTATTTACAAAACCCTGTGAGGGCATGGACCAAAGTCTTATTTAGAGATATTTGATGAACACCATAGAAAAAGACTCTGACAATCAAGTAAAACTGAAATTTATAATCTGGATCAGCTTGCCATAGACTGCTGTCAATTTGACTTTGCAAGATATTATTTATCAGCGATGAAACTTAATTCACAAACAGACAATAATACATAGAATATCAAGGATGGATCCACACCTCTAAAACAAGCATCTGAAAAGTTTGGTTCAGTCTTGAACCTTGTTGTTTATAATAAGACCCTGGTGTCACAAAGAGAATTAGGCTTTGAATAAACTCAAGAATGAATGAAAACTGAAACCATCTTATGAAACCAACAGAGCAAACCTTAGTCTTGATTTCTCCTTCTATTCTCCTCTTGTTTATTCTTCTCATTTAGTTTTTATTCTTTCCAAATAATTTGAAGTAGTTCAACTACTTTCTTTAGTTAAGTTAGTTTGACTTAACTAATTAGTTTAGGAGAAATAAATAATAATAATAATAGTTAAGGGTCTTTAATTAATAATAACTAGGTAGGTGGTACCCCTTGTGACTCTGGTTTTTTTTTCTTCTTTTCAAATCATAAAATATAACACAAATGGATAATCATTTTAACACATGCCACCCTTGTAGCTCCCTTAAATATATTTCAAATTAGATATTTAAAAATCAAAAATAATTTATATCATATCCAAAAAATATATAAATTTCCACATCATCCATATTATCCATATGATCCACAAAATACCAAAACATAGCTTGTTGTCCAAAAATTCTGAAACCAATGATATTGTCTTCATCAACTCAAATCATAAAAAAAACACAATCTAAAAGCCATACTTTCCACTCTAGGAAGCAATTTTTATTTTTCCACTGTTGTCCCCTGTCATTTATGCCATGGCTGCCCCTACTGAAGAAACTCATCCTGTAGCAGGAGTTCGTTAGTAACTAAGCCCTTAATAAACCATACATGATATTATTCTTGCATGAATCAAAAATTGGCTCAGAAATTGACTCAAGATACATGCAAATCCATCCATAACAAACCATTTAACAATCGCCAAGTGAACTTAGGGTGATAGGGTTCATGGGACATATGGAGGGAGTGTAATGAGAAAAAAGTGGTATAATGATAGGGGATTAATACATTAATATTGTTCAGCAATTAATTAAATAATTTAACTGTGTAATAAAATACAAAATTATCAGTTGCCAACCATTGTTGTGTTATCTCTCTTGTCGCTGTTACACAGACCTTTTGAATTTATTTCACAGAACAAGGATGTCATAAATTAAATTGGGATTATGAGGGGAATGTGATGAGCGAAAAGTGGTAAAATGACAGGGACATAATATGGATATAGTTCATATAAAAATAAATCAAAACAAACAATCAAACATATCTTTGTTCAGGCCTCCAAAGTTCAACAGTATTCACTTTTCAACATTACAATTTAAATTGTTACTTCTTTTACAAATTTCTTGTTGGCTTCCAAACAGTAATCCATATGCCCAAAAATATTCAATTACAGTAGCTTTTGTATCTTTATATAACAATCATAACAAATAGCATTGCAATCGATATGATAAACCACAATAACCCTTTGAGCCACAACCATTCCTAACTCCAATGCTAAATCATTTTAAAATCAACAGGAATATGCACAGTGCTTACAACAATGTATATCCAATACTCATTCTTTAAATCCAATAGGAATATGCACAATATCTATAACCATTCATGTCCATCCATTATTTAAACACTGTCAAAAGCAATCAACTGGGTGATATAACTCTTTATTGGGCCCCAATCAATTTGTACACATGTGTCTCTTAATATAAACAACATAACATTTGAATCAAATAACATGCAACTCTTTGAGACCAAGCTTCACATAAACCAATATTTACAGACTTCTTCAAAAATTGCTAAATGAGGGACGCAACCAAAATCATGCCCAAGCAACCAAGCACACACAATGCTCCATTAACCATCGACTTGGAGTAAAACGATATCAAACTGCATATTTAGGGTTTTTAAAAACAACAAGTGGAGGGTAAGAATAGGTGGTTCAATCGGAGGATTAAGTCCTCAAAAAGCACAGACAGTCCATGTCTTTTTGCAATTTACCACGGACCCATAACAAGTGACAATACTCTCGACTGTGAGGGTTACCAAAACAACAGACTGTCAACTCCAACAGGAAAACGAAATGAATCCAATCTCTTAAACAACACTGTAATATGAGCGTGCAAGCACAAACCTGTGCCAGACCAAAAGCATGTATAATGCCTCCATTAACTTGTGGGTGATGTTAAACCTATACCGTGCAATTATTTCTAGGAAACGGTGTCAGTGAGGGCAACGCAAAACTGGCTAATAGCTCAGTGTTTTTCCAAGACAAGGAAAAAAAACACTTTAATCTTTCAACAATTCATATTGCAACCCATAGGGTCGAAAACACTATCCACAGATATGAACATGGAGCGGACAGCTTAAACACAAATACTTATTGTAACAATCCATAAATAGGATACGCACAAATCCTGGAGCTTTAGCAAGCCATGATACTCAATTTCAATAGAGGTGCCATACTCAAAAACCCAAACCGTGGTCGAGCAGGCTTCACTGCCATTTAATCCAATAAATCCATGCAAAGATTACACACAACAAGGAGAGCATAACCATTTCTTTTTTTTTTAAGTGCCAACAATCCAAAATAATCACCATAAGAAACCACGGACACCAACACCAATACATAATTCAAAAATCTCATAACAGCTTAAGAAAAACACAGACCACGAGAAATCCTAAGCCAAAAGTTGATTCAAAGGGCAGAGTAACCATCATGGATGGAAGAGTAAGAAACCCATACCTGGAAAATCCTGCATGAGGAAGAAAACTAGACTATATACCTCCTTCATGACCGAATGATGCAGAACACCAACAACCACCAGAGCCAAACCAAAATGCAAGAATGATAATAATTAATGCCATTTTTAATACAATGCCAAACCAAAACTCATAATAATTATTTCATCCACAAGGTAGCCTTTACATATTCTGTGAGAGATCATCAAAGCCATCAAGTGCCATGCATTAATCAACCAACCATCACATGTCACCATAAAATTTAAAACCATGATTTGAAACAATGAATTGTAGAAGACTGTGTTGGTACCATCATGTAATCAAACAAAATATAAGTGCAACATTTCCACCATTGCGCCACAAGTCCAACAAGGGGGTCCCACCTACTAGTTTATTATTAATATAAATAAATAATAGAGCTTGGAAATAATTTGTGAGCATAGTATTCATCATTGTGTTTTTAAGCGTCAACAACTCCGTCAACCAAGAGTAAATTCGGGGTCGGCGATGGGGGGGGTAGATGCTCATGAGATGCCTCAAAGAAGAAGAGAAACCCTAGTCAACTCGCATTGGAAAGGTTGACTAGAAGATGCTACAATCGTGCCAAAGAAAGGAATAAAGCAAACATCAGCTGGAAAACAAAGAGAATTCACATTAGAAGAAGAAACAAACAAAAAAAAGAATTTCAAGAAGAATGCATCATTACAAACCTACAATTGATCTACAAAAAATTGAATGAGACAAAAGGCGGAAAAGAATATTGGAAATACGTGATGTCGCATACCCTCGTTGCACAAGAAAAGGAGGAGGTCGTCGATAATGATTACTTATTGTATACTTGACCCTATTCGAGTCAGATAGCGATTGATCAGATGTGGAAGTGGATGTAGCCTCGATGGTTCCTAAGTTGGACGAAGATCTACAATTGGTAGAGGTAAGTTTTGGAGCCCTATAAATGTCAAAGAACATTCAAAGTATGGAAGTCAATGAGTCAAATATGGCGACACTTATAATACCATATCAGAACAATGAAGTCACCATATTATAGAAATCCTCAAAGATCGCTTGGATGTAGAACCTGGTCTTGCTTCAATGTGGAGTTAACTAAACAAAGAAGGAAGAGTCATTGATAAAAATGGATCCAGATGCCACAGAAAGACAATAATTGGATAAATGTTGTACCTAAATAAATCAACAATGACTTACTTATTCGAATTGAATATCTCATGGGAGCATCCCCCCCCCTTAACCGAATTTAATTACTAAGGAAGATCAAACACTATCGACTAAAGGTAGTGAGGAAGAGATGCAACCAAAGAGAACCATTTTGGTAGAATATAAATACCAAGATTTCCAAATAGAGGAGACCAAACAAAAATTGAAGACAACAGTTAATCGAACAATCCAATCAAAAACTTGAAGCAATCAAAACCACCTCCACCTTTGCCATTAAAACCCTCGAAAACTATCAAAATGGCACGTCGCCACCTCCTTCTCTACTAAGATGGTGAGGACCTAAGGAGATATTGATTTATTTCTGAAAATTTCTGGCACGCCATCGATGTAAATAACAAAACAAAATTGATGGCACAATTTTTCTAGGCATTATGAAAAACAACCCTAACTTGGTTCATGAACTTCACCAATAATCATACAAGAACCAAAGCAGAAATAAAGAACAATTTCCTGTCATTTTTTAAAACATAGGATAGTAAGCATTTGGCCACACAAAAACTTAAAGAAATCAAACAAATGTCGGGTGATTTGGTACCATAATTTGACAAACGATTTAAGGATCTCCTTAGCCAAATCCCACACACTATCAACAAAGAACTACTTGTACAATGGTTTGTTGCATGACTACTTTAGAGAATTAGGGCACTGTTGAGAATGCACAAGATACATTCTTGTGAAGATACCCTTAAAAAACATAGTATATTGAATTTCACGACAACTGGATTCCACCTTGTTGTAGGGGCTATATGGCTCTATCAACTAGACCCATGAATCGACCTGCCAAGTTGATTGTAGAAGTCGGTTAGGGAAGTCGTTTGAATAGACAGTTAGAGTTGATCGACCAAGCAGTTAAAGAATGTAACCAAATAATAATTGTATATCATGTGTGTGTGTGTGTGTGTGTGCACGCGCACGTGTGTGGATATGTAATGGAAAGGAAGTGGATTGATTTTGCTATCTAATAAAATGCATTGATGATTCTCACACTTATTGTGTATGTCTACTTATGTCTATGTGCTTCTATATATAATGTTGTGAAGTGTATTGTTCTGTGTTAGGATCTACCGGTAACTTCTCCTACTTTCCCATAGACTACAACATTGGTTCTGTTGTTGGTAGTTCTAAACTCGGTCATTTATAAAGAAAAATTCATATATATGTTAACCTTAGAAGACATACTTGAATGGTGTGAGAGTAAAATTACCAATTATATTAAAAGTTATGCAAGAAGAAATCGACTGATGCTAGTTGAAGCACGTACCCGATTCTTTTTAGAGATGCACGAATAATTCTTGGAAGCCATTCTAGATGCACTCTACAAATATCTCAATCAATATAATGCACAACCTCACTCTTGATGAGCAATTGATGCACAAAATCATAAATGGAGGAAGAACAAACCTCAAATAGTGGTTTGAAAAGATCGTGTAGGATTACATTGAATAACAAGCGATTGAAGACAAAGAGTCAGTCGAAACCATCAAAAATAAATTCTACATAGAATTACACAATGGACTCCTTTGCATTGTCCCGTCCTTACTTCATAAGTTCCTCTTAGACAAGGAAGTCGAGGACATCATCGAATACCGACCCCTACTGAAAAATCCTCCTCTGAATTCCAATTGGCAGGAAAAACAAGTAGATTGGGAAGAATTTATGGAATCTAATTGAAAAGATACAAGAGAAGCTTGGGATTATTTTATCAAGAAATGAAATCAGCCAAAATGAGTAACATCCTCGACCATGATTAATTATGGTTGGTGATGGGGGGTTGGACAATCCGTGAGATGATACAATTTGATTCAGACATACCCAAGTCGAAAATATCAAAAGTCAGGAGGAAGATAATTGAAGCAAGTGAGAAGTTTGCACGATAAACACAGGCATATAAACCTTCAACTGATATTCAAAAATTGGAGCAGGACAAAAGAAAAAAGAGGTGAGAATGGTTACGAAATGAAAGGGATCTCAGAGCTTCCCATAAAAAACCTAATCAGGTGCGGCAGTTCACTGGGGTAGCCCTAGAGAGCACCCGTATGGATCCTGGGGGGGGGTAAAAGCTTACATGTGAGTATGGTAGTCGACGGTGCCTTACAAGTCGAAATTATGGAAATCGATGACTCAAGACATGCAAATTGACCTTCTCTTGTAAGCATCCCTAACCCACAAATTGTAGACTTCCTCCGCTAGAGACTTCATGTGGATACACAATCAACAAAGGTGTCGTGTGAAACTAACAATGTTGGTCAGATAATAGATACGCTACTAATTGAAGCGCAAGAAAATATAGAAAATTGACTAGAGGATATAATCCTCCTTATGAGAGACCTCGTTGATTCTGCCCCCCTTCCAAATATACTTTTGGATGACTCTAAATCAATAGACAGTGAAAACAAATCAACACAACCCTTTAATGGATGATTCATTGAGTACATAGGAAAATGTTGTCATACAAATGATCTAAGCCCAAGCAAATAACAATCCCAGTTAACACTTGAATACATTTCAACTGAATATTAGAGGTAAATTATATTGGTTGAGTTGAATATTCAAACTTAGACTCCAAAAATTAGTACTACATTAAATTCCTAGTCAAGTTCGACCCAAAATCTTGCAATAGTTCTAGCATTGGGAAAATCCAAGAAAACAACAACAAGCCTCAATCACAACCTGGCGTGCGAAGGCGATGAAGATCCCAAACAAAATAGGTTCATTTGTGAGAAATTTTTGGATGTGACCGATATAAGCGACGAAGATAAACAAATGTCCCAATCAGGTGTTGTGCTTTGTGCCAGAGCCCTTACTTGGTTTATGAATTTCACAGATAGTTAGCCTCGCTAGGAAGAAATAAAGCAAAACTTCCTCACATTTTTCAAAACACAAGATATAAGCCACTTGGCGACATAAAAACTAAAAGAAATAAATTAGAATCCAGGCGAAATTATCTGTGAATATGATAAAATATTTAAATATATTCTAATTCAATTCGGGAAACATGTCACCTGCCTCAGGAAACGTGTCACGTATTTAGGTGTTTTTTCCGCACATGGTTTTTGCCGATGGTTTTCTATTTCCGGTTAAGGAATTGGGTTTTTGGACTAATCCAGGTCATTGGGTTAGGGTTTTGGATGTCGTTGGCTCCTATATGTATATTGTATTGTAAATAGTGTAATACATGTGAATGAATATAGAATATGTTGGTTTTCCCGGTTTGGGTTTCCAGGGGAAAAATCTTTGTGTGATGTTTGTATTTGCCATTATATCTTTTTTGTTCTTTTACTGAAAATATGTTTGCAGTAAATATTGTAGAAGGTTAGAATTTACAACCAATCCCTTGAAGACTGCCCAATTGTATTAGATAAAGTAATGAATAAGCGGAATGTAAACCTCTTGCATATAGTGTCAAAGGAAGACATTTTAAATTCAAATAATCTCCATTTAGTAACACCATCAGGAGCAGGTGAAAATATTTACCTCGATCCACCAAATTGACAAATAGCTAGAAATACATACCTCAACCAAGAGAATGAAGAAAGAATAATGCAGGAAGCAATGAAATTCTTCAAGAATATTGACTAGGACAAATCAAATGGAGGACAATAGAACATCCCTAACACTACACTTGAATAATTCCTCCAGTTATTGAAGGAAAAGCAATCAGTCGGTCGCCTTATTGACTTGCTAAATAATTTAAGAGAATGCAAAGAAAATCAAAGACCAGTCAAAACCTAAGGCAGTTGTCCCAGGAAAGGAATACAAGTGATTTTGACCCACAAGTTGACCTAGAAATTAACAACTACATTATTAAAAAAGTTGTAGTTGACTTTAGGTCCCAAGTAAACATCCTCCCCAAAGAAACATGGATTCGACTGGAGAAACCCCTACTTCAGACAACAATAAATTTTCTAGAACACGTAGATCATAGGTTCATTGAACCAATTGACAAACTTAAAAGTGTATAGGAATCCCAACGAGAGTCGACTTCAAAGTAATTAACCTATTCGAAGGCATCCTTGCTTACCCTGCATTAGTCGAAATACCATGGGGTCAAAATATGAAGGCCACAATATCATTAGAAAGGGATCGAATCAAACTAAAAGGTAGTGGCAGAAAAATCATAATTCCATTAGACCCAAAAGAAGGAAAACCATGAGTTGAAACATGGGATGAATCCCATGAAGCATGATGATTGTATCAAGTAATGAATGAACAAAAGGACAACGTCGATCCTAATAGTGAAGGAGAGATTTTAGTCGGATCACCATTGTCAATAGGACAGAACTCATATAGAGAGTTGTATAAATAGAAAATGGAGAATTATGAAGCTCGCACTAAGGAATGTTGGTCGATAGAGGCAATACCAATAAAATGATCAAAATCATGATTTTCAATGCAAGCAATCCCTATCGTGGTCGAGAAGAAGTTAAAATAAGCACCAACACTAATCTTGACTAATACACATACGAGGTCCCCCCTACAGTTCCATGAAAGGAACTCTGCGTCAAAGCATGTCGATGAGGTTTCTAAATCAGTCGGGAGGGAGAGTACAAAGCTTAGTTGAATCCTTTACAGGCGAAGCATCTCGATGGTGGGTAACACATGAAGCATGAATGCAAACATGGAATAATGCTACCATATATTTTGTGGAAAGATTGATGGGAATAACCAATAGTGTCATTGTTCCCGCTACAGTTTTTCATTGAATATATCTCTATTGTTTTCTTCTTTCTTCCTCTGATTTTTAACTGAATATTGCAACAGAGGCTGTTATAATAATGGATATTTGTATAAAGGCACCCCTGGTTTTTCACCAGTGTTTCCAGGTGAAGAAGAGGGAGAGATACAACTAGTGTTGCTTCCGTTTGAACCCAAATTCATAATTGTTGGAGCTATTTTTGTAGCCATTGCTACCACCATAATGCCCGTCGATATATTCATAGCTACTAGGGGAACTAGATTCGAGATCACTGTGTACCCTGGACCTTTGTTCCTTATTAGATCTGTCTCCAAATTGACATTTCCCCAAAATAAAGCAATCAAGGCGCTCATTGAGATATAGGGCATATATGCGTACAAATGCGGAATATTCCCAAGCATTTGATTATGAATCATCCCTAAAATCAGATAGATTGAGAAAGCATGCACCAAGCCTCATTCCTTGAAGAACTACCCACTCAGAAATCTTGGATCATCGTCCTGAAATAACCTGTGAATGAGCATCAGCGTATTCATTTCCACTATCCAATTGTGTGTTTTGTTGATCCTCTTGGACAGACTGTGGACACAGGCACTCGTATAACCTCTGGAATAAGTGGTGAGGTGAAAATGACATAGCTTCCACCCATTGATACGCCAAACTCTTAGCAAACCAGATTTAGTCAGTGAACATAGAATTGCAGGTTTTACCGATCACAACATCACCTCCTGTATTCTGGAATATGCACTGCAAAAACAATTTCAATACACTTTCATTGATTTCATATCTTCTTGACATTGTCAGTATAACTGGACAGATTAATCCGCATGTTTTAATGGTTTTATTGTTTTGCAGGTTTGCTTGGGTAGTGAAACAAAGGCCGCATAATTTATGTCAACAACAATATTGTTTTGTTTTTGTTTTTTTTAATAAAAACACATTTTTTGTTTTGTTTTTTTTAAGTTTTGTTTTGGTTTATATATATATATATTAAGCGTAATTTTTATTTATAAAAACACAACTAAATTTTTTTTAAGTTTTATTTGGGTTTTTATATTTTTATTTTTATTTTTTATCACTTGTTAAAAAAAAAAATGGAAAATTTAAGAGAAATTCGAATGAAAGTTGTTAGCAAATGGAGATCCATGTTATGTTTTTTTGAAAACGTTAGACATCCTACTTTCTGATCCTCGAGATCGTACTAAGCACAGGAGGAGAGAATACTTATTCAAAACTTATTCAAGTTATTCAAAACTTAACGCAAAAACTGAAAATAACATCCTACCTACTCTATGCTAATTAGAAGTTGGAAATTAGTTACGTGTAAGCAAATTTCCAATTTAACCATTTGCGTAATAGGAGCAAGAATATATTCACACGCAATTTCAAAAATTGAAAACTAAAATGTATAGAAGTGTGCGAAATCAATTGCGGTAAATGTGATACAGAGAAATAGGGAAGAAAACATTGAAGTGTCGTGATACTCACTTGAAACCACCATTCAATGAAGCTTTTGTATGTGTGATTTCCATTCTGATTCAGCTTACTTCCATTCTCTTATTGGTCCTCCTCGATCTCTTATTCGAATATTTGTTCCTCATTTGATTCTTCGAGTGTCAATTCTTCTTTTTCGTCAGGAGGAGAAGCTAAGTCCTTGACTGTTGTCAAGATCTCATCTTCTTGAGAAGATGAGATCCCGGCTTTTTCTAGGATCTGAGAGAGTTGTTCCTAGGTTATATTCATTCTAAAATCATCTTATTGGTATTCAAATCAGATACTTTATATAAGAAAATGTAAGCAAACCAATTATAAACTCGAAGCCCCACCGTGCTACTAGGACCCTGTTGTCACCAAGTTAACTTCTCTTCTC
>ML793893.1:397608-440160 GCA_009831015.1 Picea engelmannii
CTAACTACTAAAAAGAAGAGAACAACCTAACTTTGGAGCAACCCCACTAAAGTGGATGTGTGGGCTCTTCCCTCACGTCTTACCATCTTTTCTCTTCCCTTAGGTCGTCCTTAAATGCACACCACACTTGCATGAAAAGAAACAATGAAGGCTTTGGAAAAACAAAAGCGACCTACTTATGCTCTAATCCCTTTTGCACCTCCCCAACAATGGCACCAAAATGTCGGTGTTAAATATTTTCGATTAATAAATTACCCAACTATTTAATTGTCAACCCGGGGCTCGTAAGCTTCGAGGTGCAGGTGCAGGAAACATAGGATTAAAGTGAAACTAGCTTAATCTAATGCTTCAAAAGGAAACACACAACTGAAATTGAATCTAATTAAGAAAGCAGGAAATTGCATGAAATGAATCTAATTATGGAAGCATGAAATTACATGAAAGACAAATAATACATAACAAGCAACTAGTGAGCTCACATGAAATCAACACCACTAACTCATAATAAAGAATCCTCTACTCAATATGGAGAAATCAAGATGTATGTATTAAATCATAAAATATATTACATAGCATTCCAATCCAACCTCTATAAAATGAATAACTCCCTCAATCATTCACACACTTATTAATTCCATGTTTTCACTAACTCCTAATTCCTACCCATACTCCTACTACTCCCTAATACTCTAAAATGGAGAGAGAGCACCTCTTTATACATGAGTTGCTTTGAAAAGAGGATAAGAAACTATTAAATGTAGATCCACTTTCCTCTCAAGTAGGTACAACCAATTTGCTAATAATTACATAATATTTATCTCTACAAATCCTCACAAATCCTTAATATCTTTAATAATAAATTCTATCCATATCTCCATGATCTTTCTCCTTTGAATATGCTTGAATAATTATCCTCAAATCTTCAAAGGTTGGAGAAAAGATTCGAGAAGCTTGAATAATCTTTTTGTTGGAGTCTTCAAATATTCCTACACATTACAAAACTCATCCAACTTTGAGATATACATGAAAATATGTTCATTTTCTAATATTTAATCACAAATTATCTTTTAATACTAAAATAAATGATTTGGAAAATAATAAGGCTAAACCCATATTTAATTATGAAAATGGTATTAATGAATGATTTATGGAGTGGTATAATATGGATAAATGTGAAGAATGGTGAAAGGAAAAGAGGATGAAAATGCAACAATCCTGAGACTCAACACAAACCTCGACATCTCGACTTTCAAACCAGGGTTCGACCCAGTCACTCACATTCATCAATGTGAGAAATAAAGGAGAAGAGCGGGCTATTGAGACGAAAGAGTGTGGCCACATATGTCCGTGAATACATTGGATGTTATACCACATAAGTGGTCTAAAATTGAAGAAGCATGTGGACACACATTCGATTGGAATGAAATCAAAAGAAATTTCCTCAAAGACTTTGAATTCAAATCCAAAGAAGCACTTTTGCAAGAGGTAGCAAGAGAAATGAATTTTTGCAAGAGGTATAAGTCGGTATTATAGTAAGCATAATTTCAATATTTAATCCATTTGATTATGTTGTATCTTAGATTGCTCTATATTTCATTATATGTGCTTGGACATTATGCCTTTTTCCCTGCTTCACCTTGGTGGTTGACATTGTACCCTAGTAAGTGGTGTTCCTTGGCGATGGGTTTGCTACTGGGAACTCCCTTAATGAGACATCGTACAGTTCTCGGCCATACTTACCACTTTCCATCATTGTTCCCCTCCATTTCATTATCTCTTGGGATTTTAGGGTGTATTGACCTGAGAAGGGGTTTTCCCTCATTCTATGGGAAGAAGGGGATAAAGGCCCAGAGGGGGTGGTGTTGGGTAAAAAATAAAATCCTTGTATAAACCTTCCAGATGCTTCGCCCAAGGATCGCCCAAGAAAGCAATGAAACGCTTATCTTTGAAATAAAAGGGACCCACAATATAATAAATAATGCTTAAAAGGTTAGTTGAAGGATAGGAGGTATTATCACGAACCACCCTATCATGTCCATGAATATCTAGTGGTATGACATTACCATCATCTAGTCACCAAACTAGGGTAATGGCTCTCAGTTGCATGGTTGAGAGAAAGGGGGTCTCATCGCGAGCCAACCATCACATTTCCATTAGGTGTTTGTGGGTGGCATTGCCATCATCTGGTCACAACGCCAGGGCAGTGACCTTCAACCTCTCCTTATGTTATATTGAAAGAAAATAAAGAAAGAAAGATAAAAGGCAATTGATTGGCTTGGAAAAAATGCATTGTGGACGAAGGTACAACACCCTCTACAAAGGCACCCATGAATGAGACACTACGACCCCTTGTATGTCATGAGCCTTGTGCCCATTGAGTCTTGACCCCAACCACTTCATCAAATTTATATGGATTAGAGAGGGATCTCTTGGAAGCTCTCCTTGACCTAGGGCAAGACCTACCCAATAGGACACCTCGTCAACCCTCCCATATTTAAGCTTGACAAGTCGCATAGTATCTTTGAGTTGTTAATTGTTTGATATAGTGATATTTGATACACATGCTTACATGGATTATTTATTGATTGGATTCACTCATCATTATGTTATGATATGAGATCCTTGGAGGGCGTGTTCATTTGTCTTTGTAGTACCTAGTTGGTGGAAAGTTTTGGGAGAACAAGCCTAGCTTGGGCTTCCATGGGGCTACAAGCCCACAGGTTGGATGACAGATGATTGCATGCTAGATGAGAGGGATCACACTTGGATGGCCTTGACGATGACTTGGGAAACCTAGCCCAGCCCTTACTTACCAAACGACTTGCCCAGGAGGGGAAAAATGTTCTACTTTTGAGCTTGACGTCATGCTTTTGGGGCTAGAGCATGGTGGTGAGGTGCCACTACCGTGACACATGGACGTTTGGGGAGGAGAAGGGTCTTCACCATGATGAGAGTGATTATATGCTTGACATGTGGCCTTTGGAGGCCTATCCATGCTTCTCCAACACCAACGTCTTTCTTAAAGTGGCAAAACGTCCCCTAAAGGGGTGACGTCCTCCTAAATTGGGGTTTAATTGGTGGAAAAAGTGAATTTTTAAGTGAATTTTTTAATATTACTTTGTTAAGGGGGAAAGATTAGGTTTGTTGACCCATAATCTTGTGTTTTACTCCTTAATTTGTGGACAAGCTATGTTAGCTACATTTTGTATTAATAGAGATCATAATATCTCTTTTGAGATATAACTCTCCCTCTTGTGAGAGGTATTGGTCTGAAATTTGTGCCATACTTGGCTCTTTCATCTCTTGTGCACTTTTTTATCGCTATGATTATGAATGGTTGATGGAGGAGGCCTAGCTCTAGCTTTGGATGATGCTTTCTAACTCTTGTGGTGAATTATCTTAGCATTTCTCTTGATCTTGGTATATTTTTCTACTATTATGCTATCATTTTTCAAGTTCAAGTATTGTTATGCTAGGATCTAGGTGGGAAGTATAAGGGCATACACCCCCACCATAGCCTTCATCATTTTATTTGCTTTATCTCATTGATTACACAAGGGTTTTCTAAGAGAAGTATAAGGGCATACACCATCTTAGCTTAAACCCTAGCCTAGAGAAACTTTCCTAAGGAAGTAAAAGGGATTACACCCCCAAGGAGGTAGCTTCCCTTAGCTCCTTTTGACTCCATTAACCCAATATTAAAGGCACTAGTCATTGATTTGTTGCAATTGAGAAATAAAATATTGCATTGGGAAACGTGATTTTTGGTCATTTTTACTTCTTGCAAAGTGGATTGTATTCCTTGTGCCTTGGGCACCTCACAGCCACTAGGGAGTCCCTATATAGGGGATAATTATTGTTGTTGTTACAAAATTGCATCTTCATCCATTAGGGCTGCAGAAACCCTAACCTACTTGCTTGAATAATTCTCTTATCAACCATTGGATTTTGCTCAAAGTTTGCACACTTGTTCTCCTTGGTCCAACGCACTTTTTAACAAATTTTGAGGAGATTTCAATGGCTGATTTTCTTTCTGTAATACATTGAATTTTACATCCATAAGGCTGATATAATTTGTTGTAGACAAGTGTTTACAACAGCCTTATCTTTTATGCTAAGAGTTTTGGTTTTTCATCTTGAGTTTAGCTAGTCATTCACTAGTTTTTCTATTGCATTTTCTACTTAATCTCTAGCATCTATTGAGTAGATCATAGTATCATTTTATTGCTGATATATATTGTTATATATTGCTGCAAATTAGGGACAAAAATCTTAACTTGCTGATCCAACTAACATATATTGTTGCAAAGTTTCTTTTCTTGTGTCTCGGGCAGGTACAATCATCCAGAGAAGTATTACACCTGTGGGGAAACAATTACTTGACTTGCAAGGCACCTCTTTCCACCTTTCACTCCACTTAGACTTGACCTATAGGGGCTTCACTTCCATCCATATTCATCTCCATGTCAATCCCCTTAGGGTCACAGGGATCGCCTCCCTAGAGTGACCTATTCACCCTTGAAGTGCGGGACCTACATCGAGGTGGCATTGGGTGTAGGATTCCCAAGTTATAGCACATGTTTTTGGTTGGGTCAGGATTTTCCTAACCTACAACTTACGCTATAACATTTTGGCATTGTTATTAGGGAATATTTTGAATTTTCTTTATACCCTAACAACACTTTGGTAAGCTATCCCAAAGCCTTTCCCTTATCTTGCTTGGCGACTCCACCCAAGGGACATTCCATTTTCATCCTTCTTGATGAGATCATATTGAAGCTCATCTGGAAACTCCACCTTTCCAGAATCCTTCTTTCCCCAAACCTTTTCCCCTTGGGAGGTTCAAGCCTTCTAAGGTTTACCAAAGAAGGCCTCATCTCAAGTCTCTCGTTGCTAAAACCCTTTTCCATAATACCCTCCCTCTTGTTCCAATGGCTTGCCCTTAGGAAACGAACCTCTACAAACCCCTTAACATGACCAATATCCAAGGTTACCCTAAAAAAATGCCAACAAAAGTCAACAAGTTGTTGCCAAATTTTCGAGGAAACAATGTGATGACGGTCGAAGACCACATTTATTTGATGGGTCGGGATATGGACAATACAGGTATTGATCATGAAGATGTGGCCATGAAACTATTTGCTTCATCATTGACTGAAGAAGCCTTTGATTGGTTGAAGGGACTCCCCGATAATCATATCACGACCTATGATGTTTTTTCCAACCTATTCAAATCAGATGGTCGAGAAAAGTATATGATGGGACACTTGGGACTCATTTTAATCAAATAAAGAAAAAGGAGAATGAAACGGTGAGGGAATTCATTTCCATACTTGACTGGTTGTACAATCAAATTCCAACAGATTATCATCCTATAGCATCATCAGTTCATCTCCTCTACATGAATTCCTTTGAAGGGCAGTTTTGATACATTCATAAAGATAAAAAGCCCACGTCATTAGAAGAGGCTAAAGAGTTCAGTATCAACATTGAAGAAAATCTCCTTGATTCAAAAATAGAACCTTTTCAATACCCTCATAACATAACAGAATCAAGGACTAAGGTTTCCAACAACATTGTTCCTGATCGGATTGCTCTCCTAAATCATAAGATAGACGAAATGAATACTCAATTTTATCAGGTGAAGAATCAACTTATGAACTGTATGACTACAGTGGAAAGAAATCAATATGCTTCCAAACCTTAGTTTTCCATAGAACGGAGAGATGTCATTGGTTGGAAACCAAGACCTCAACAAGAAGCAAAGACCCTGGATACTTTGAAACCTGTTGGGACAGTTGATATAGAATATTGGTGTCTCCCATGCCAAGAGCCCCACAAGGAATATGAGTGACCCCGACAAAAAAAATATTATCTTGATGATATAAACTTCATGATTTGCAATCTCAACGATGAACAAGTTACTCAAGAATAGATCAATGAATCCAGAAGAATAGGATAAAGAGAGGGGAGACTATGGGCCTTAAGTAAATTGACAGATGATCAGAAGAAGGAACTAAGGAGGAGGGAAATTATAAACTACAGAAGAAAAAATGATTCACCCCCTCTGTCATAGCCTGATACTCCTTTTCCACCAGTAGAGAAGGTGGCTCCACCACCTCCACCACTGATATGTGAGTTGCTTCCTAAGCCATCTCCTATAGTTTACATTCAGTTGAATATAGATGTTTCAAACATGTCTGGAAAACTGAATATGACGGTCCCAGTGATGGAGATATGTACGATCCCTTTCGTAAAAAGAGAAATTTTGAAAATTTTACAGGTGTCAGTAGAGAAGGAAGATCATCCCATCATGTTAAACACTATGTATCTCGACCATCCAAGGGACAAGAACCCTCCTTTCTATCTTTCACTAGGTGTGAATGACCTTCGTTTGAACAACTACATGCTTGATTCAGGGGCCTCAGCAAATGGAATATCATTGAAGGTAATGAAACAGCTTGGTCTGAAGACAACCCGATGGCATGGCAATGTATGTGGTATTGTTTCCAGAAAGGTCAAAGTCCTCGGGGTATGTGAGGACGTTGAGATTTTCCTGATTGACTTTCCACATATCAGCATTATCATGGACGTAGTAGTGATCGACGTCCCATATGCTTGGGGGATGCTCTTATATAGGAGTTGGTCTACTGCTCTTGGAGGTTTCCTTAGCATAGATCTCACCCATTCACACATACCTATGGGGGATGGCACTTTTCAGATACTATACAATCGAGAGAAAGTTGATATACACGTGATGGATCCTGATGGTCCTAATTATGCCTGCGAATTTGATTATTATGTACTCCCACAGACCATTGAGTATGATCCATCTGAGCTACCTTTTATGTAGGAAGATTCCATAGACACGCTTCTTCCTTGGATAGATCAATACAAAGACAAAATTGAAAAATACAATGGGAAGGATCCAGGGTCTATCCAAATTTTGAAGAAGGAATATGAGAAACATGAAGAAATCATCAAAGATACAGTCCACACAGAGCCTTCATATGATGAGAATACACCTTGAATCGATTTCAATGAAGGAAGTATTGTGCTCATGTGGGACAAAATAAAGGGCAAGCCTAGATATGACCAAAAAGACAACAAGTCATGGCTTGGCCCTTACATCATCAAGAAGAAATCGGACAAAGGTATTATCTGACAGCTTTAGACGGGAGAAAGATGTCACTACCAATAGATGGGTCTCTTCTCCAACCTCACATCTAGGTCACATGATTTCTTCAAGGCCCGTGCCCCAGGTAAGCAGGTAATTCATTTTGATTCCCTGCATTTGCATCTTGATTGGTCATACTAGTTTAGATGCATTTCATTTTCATTTTTCTCTACTTACATATTGATTTCATGCTTAGCTTGGAAATTTTATTGAAAAAAATGTCAAAAATTTATTTTTCTAGCTTATTTGGTTTGGATTATGATCATATGAGAACAAGGATGAGTAGGTCATCCTAGACTTGACAGTTTGATGTTTCATTGCAGGAACAGGTCTACCAGGAGATTTTGTGGTTCTCATGCACACTACGATGAGCACATGTCCTAAAGTAGGATCCAAATGTAATCCCAATTTTGTGGATAACTGAGATAATGTCTCGAGGCCCTCAGGTTGCATATATGGAGTGTCGAGAGACTACATGACCAGCAGTACCATTTTACATAGATGGAAAATCCACTCACTACCACAGATGGTCACAGTTTTGTAGATGGCATCCACCACACCAGCTGGATTCCAGAAGGCAGTGGGCCTTACTCCATGAGGTACAAGTCGGTATTATGGTAAGCATCATTTCAATATTTAATCTATTTGATTTTGTTGTATCTTAGATTTCTCTATATTTCATGATATGTGCTTGGACATTATGCCTTTTTCCCTGCTTCACCTTGGTGGTTGACACTCTGCCCTAGTAAGTGGTTTTCCTTGGGTATGGGTTTGCTACTGGAAACTCCCTTAATGAGCCATCATACTGTTCCCGGCCATACTTACCACTTTCCATCATTGTTCCCCTCGATTTACTTATCTCTTGGGATTTTAGGGTGTATTGACCTGAGAAGGGGTTGTCCCTCATTCTATGGGAAGAAGGGGCTAAAGGCCCAGAGGGGTTGGTGTTGGGTAAAAGATAAAAGCCCTGTATAAACATTCCATATGTTTCGCCCAAGGATCACCCAAGAAAGCAATGAAATGAAAATCTTTGAAATAAAGGGGATCCACAATATAATAAAGAATGCTTAAAAGGTTAGTTGAAGGATAGGAGGTCTCATCAAGAGCTGGCCTATCAAGTCCATGAATATCTAGTGGTATGAAATTACCATCATCTAGTCACCAAACAAGGGTAATGGCTCTCAGCTACATGGTTGATATAAAGGGGGTCTCATCAGAAGCCAACCTTCCCATTTCCATTAGGTGTTTGTGGGTGACATTTCCATCTTCTGGTCACCACGCCAGGGCAGTGACCTTCAACCTCTCCTTATGCTATATTGAAAAAAAATAAAGAAAGAAAGATAAAAGGTAATTGATGGGCTTGGAAAAAATGCATTGTGGATGAAGGTACCACACACCCTCTATAAAGGCACCCATGAATGAGACACTAGGACCCATTATATGTCATGATCCCTATGCCCATTGAGTCTTTACCCCAACCACTTCATCCACTTTACAAGCCTTAGAGAGGGATCTCTTGGAAGCTCTCCTTGACCTAGGGCAAGTCCTACCCAGTAGGACACCTCGTCAACCCTCCCGTATTTAAGCTTGACAAGTTGCATAGTGTCTTTGAGTTGTTAATTGTTTGATATAGTGATCTTTGATGCACATGATTAGATGGATTATTTATTGATTGTATTCACTCTTCATGATGTTATGAATTGATATCCTCAGAGGGTGTGTTCATTCATCTTTGCAGGACCTAGTTGGCGGACATTTTTGGGAGAACAAGCTTAGCTTGGGCTTCCATGGGGCTACAAGCCCATAGGTTGGATTTTAGGGGCCCACATGCCAGATGAGAAAGATCACACTTGGATGGACTTGATGATGACTTGGGCAACCTATCCCATCCCTTACTTGCCAAACAACTTTCCCATGAGGGGAAAAATGTTCTTCTTTTGAGCTTGACAGCATGATTTTGGGGCTAGGGCATGGTGGTGAGGTGCCATTACTTTGACACATGGACGTTTGGGGAGGAGAAGGATCTTAACCATGATGATAGTGCTTAGATGCTTGACATGTGGCCTTTGGAGGCCTATACATGCTTCTCCAACACCAATGACTTCCTTAAAGTGGCAAAACTTCCCCTAAAGGGGTGACATCCTCCTAAATTAGGGTTTAATTTATGGAAAAAATGAAATTTTAAGTAAATTGTTTAATATTACTTTGTTAAGGGGGAAATATTAGGGTTGTTGACCCCTAATATTGTATTTTACTCCTTGATTTGTGGACAAGCTATGTTAGCTACATTTTGTATAAATAGATATCATAAGATCTCATTTGAGATATAACTCTCCCTCTTGTGAGAGGTCTTGGTCTGAATTTTGCGCCACACTTGGCTCATATATTGTGCACTTGTTTATGGATATGTTTATGAATGGTTGATGGAGGAGGCCTAGCGCTAGCTTTGGATGATACTTTCTAACTCTTGCGGTGGATTATCTTGGCATTTCTCTTGATCTTGGTATGGTTTTCTACTATTATGCTATCATTTTTCAAGTTCAAGTATTGTTATGCTAAGAGATATGTGGTAAGTATAAGGGCATACACCCCCACCATAGCCTTCACCATTTTATTTGCTTCATCTCATTGATTACACAAGGGTTTGCTAAGAGAAGTATAAAGGCATACACCCTCTTAGCTTAAACCCTAGGCTAGAGAAACTTGCGTTGGGAAGTGAAATGGATTACACCCCCAAGGAGGTAACTTATCTTAGCTCCTTTTGACTCCATTAACTCAATAGTAATGGCACTAGTCATTGATTGCATTGGAGAAATAAAATATTGCATTGGGAAACATGATTTTCGGTCATTTTTACTTCTTGCAAAGTGGATTGTATTCCTTATGCCTTGGGCACCTCACAGCCACTAGGGCATCCCCATATAGGGGATACTTATTTATGTTGTTACAGAATTTTATATTCAACCATTAGGGCTGTAGAAACTCTAACCTACTTGCTTGAATAATTCCCTTATCAACCATTTGATTTTGCTCAAAGTTTGCACACTTGTTCTCCTTGGTCCAACGCACTTTTTGGAAAAGTTTGAGGAGATTTCAATGGATGATTTTTTTGTTGTAATACATTGAATTTTACAGCCATAATTCTGATATAATTTGCTGCATACAAGTGTTTACAACAGCCTTATCTTTTATGCTAAGAGTATTGGTTTTTCATCTTGAGTTTAGCTAGTCATTCACTAGTTTTTCTCTTGCATTGTATACGTAATATATAGTATCTATTGAGAAGATCATATTATCATTTTATTGCTGATATATACTTTTATCTATTGCTAAAAATTAGGGACAACAAGCTTATCTTTCTAATCCAACTAACATATATTGTTGCAAAGTGTCTTTTCTTGTGTCTCGAGAAGGTACAATCATCCGGAGAAGTATTATACATGTGGGGAAACAATTAATTGACTTTCAAGGCACCTCTTTCCACATTTCACTCCACTTATACTTGACCTACAGAGGCTACACTTCTGTCCATCTTCATCTCCATCTCAATCCCCCTAGGGTCACCAGGATCACTTCCCTAGAGTGACCTAGTCACCCTTGAAGTGTGGGACCTACATCGAGGTGACATTAGGTGTAGGATTCCCAAGTTGTAGCACTTTCTTTGTGGTTGGGTCGGTATTTTCCCAACTTACAACTTGTGTTATAATAGTGTCAACACACAATCTAGACAATGTAATAGGTCGTCAAATAGATATGGAAAACATAACTTTTGGGGGGTAGAGTTTTCAATGGAAGAAAAACTATCCATGAGTACAAAATTATGTCAAAACAATCTACTCAATGTCCAAGGAAGAAAAATAAGAAAAGGAAGACATAGAAAAACTTGACTACCCCTTAAGTTGTATTAAATTCATGGAAGGAGAACACCAACTGGAAAAATCTAAAGCGCTTGAATGGATGGATGCAAAAATCAAGACTAAAGAGTTCAACATCTCAATATATGGTTGAGAGATAATGGCTATAATAGGTGACTATTGGTCTGACATGCAAACCAATTAAATAGTCGACCTACTGAAAGAATTTCACGACGCCTTTTCACGAGATTACAAAGGCCTAAAAGGGTTGGTACAAGAGATGGGAGAGATGAAAATAAACCTCATCCCTGGGGATAAACCCATCATAAAGTGGCCATATAAGTTGGCACATAAATATAAGCTCATATTCCAAAAGGAGATAGAAGCAATGTTGTTTGTTAACATTATATACCCTATCGACAAGTTGGAATGGGAAATTATGATGGTTTTGAAACTCAAAAAGCACGAGCCAAAGAAACTCATAATATGTGTTGAATTTAGAGGAATCAACAAACTTATAGTAACTAATCCATTCCCGACATCGTTCGCTGACGAAATCGGGAATGGATCAGAGTAATTCCATTCAGCCTCAAGAATGCACCAATAGTCTTCTATGGGATAGTGGTTAAGGCGTTCCAAGAATACATTTACAAAACAATGGTTGTGTATTTTGATGACTAGATTATTTATAGTCTGCTGAAATATCATATCCATTGGTTAATAATGATGTTGGAAAGATGTAGAAAAATCACTTTTCCTTGAATATAAAAAAAAAAAGTGCATCTTTGCCACACCTATAGGCATTATTCTAGGCCACATTCCATGTAAAGATGGAATCAAAATTGACATGGTCAAGATTAAGGTTATTCTCGAATTGAAACCGCCAATTAATCATAAGCAAATTAAAATCTTCCTTGGGCATACCAGATACTATAGAAAGTGCATTTGACACTACTCCAACATAATATTTCCAATTGACGGGCTATTAAAAAAATAAGTTGAGTTCCATTGGAGCCAAGAATGTGATAAATCTTTTGATTTACTGAAAAGAAAATTGGTACAAGATCCCATATTAAAATTCCTATACTGGTCAAGGAAATTCCATGTCCATGTGGTTGCATCTAACGTTGTTTTTGGCTCAGACCTAGCCCATCCATATGATGACATGGTTGAACATCCAAATGCATACACCAATAGAAAATTAAATAAAGCAGAAAGAAACTACTCGATGATGGAGCGTGAGGCTCTAGCAATGATTTTTTCCCTTCAAAAATTCTAACACTACTTATTAGAAAATCCATTTATATTCTTCATGGACCATCACGCATTGAAATTCTTAGTAAATAAACCAATCCATCAAGGAAAAATTTGTTGATGGCTACTAATGTTTCAAGATTTTGACTTCGAGGTAGTAGTCTAGCCAGGAAAGAAGAATTTCATCCCAGATCATCTATCTAGACTTGAGATGGTAGAAGATCTAATTGGGATAGATGACGATTTTCCATATGAACAATTTATTCAAGGTCGAAGCAACTCCGGAGGAACTAGAAGAAATTTCAAACTTTTTAGAAGAAGGGAAGACACCTGCAAATCTCCCATCCAACAAAAGAAAGATCATAGTGTTGAAAGCATCACCATTGACTCTCATGAATGGATACCTTTACAAGCTATGAATCGATAATATATTGTGAATATGTGCATTAGAGCATGAAAGTGAGGACGTAATTAATGAATCACATGAAGGCCCAGTGAGAGGTCATTTCCAAGCCGACACTACAGCCAAAAAAATCCTCCAAACTAGTCTCTCGTGGAGAAATTCACACAAATATTGTCAAGAGAAGATAAAGAAATGTGATAAGTGTCAGAGGATCGACCGACCATTTTGGAAAAATGAAATTCCTTTGCATTTGGTAAATCTCAGTTTACCATTTCAAATTTGGGCCATTGATTTCGTTGGTCCATTTCCAAAAAGAGAAAAAATATCTGGGGAAAAATACATAATTACAGCAGTCGAGTACTTAACTAAATGGGGAGAGGGAGAACCAGACAAAAATTTCACAAAGGAAACAATCACAAAATTCATCTATGAAAACATAGTAACCAAATTCAGTTGTCCTTTGACATTAATTAGTGATCAAGGAATGCATTTTATCAACAACACAATTGAGGTATTGGTTAAAAATTTCTCGATCGACTAGAGGAAGATGACTGCTTATCATCCACAAGCCAATGGAGTTTTTGAATCATTCAACAATACATTACATAAAGGATTAACAAAAATATGTGGACTCGACAGGGATGATTGGGATGATAAGATTCTAGCAGTATTGTGGGCCTATAGAACAACATATAAAAGATCGACTAGCCATATGTCATTCAAGTTAGCCTATGTTAAATAAGTTATAATTCAATTACACTTATGTGCTAATGTAGGAGGAATAACTTCCATCCTGGAATTCGACCATATTCTTAACACAAGACAATGTTTCTACCATTTAAATCAATTAGAAGAAAGGATGTTTGCACAACAACATCAGTTAACCCAAAAGAATCGGAAAAATGCATGGCACAACCGACATATTAAAAACAAGGATATCAATGTCGGAGACTTGGTACTTTTATATGACAGTCGAGTAAGGGGAAAACCAAGAAAACTAGAAAGTGTGTGGATGGGGCCTTATGTGGTCGAGGACATCCAACCAACAGGAGTAGTACAACTAAAAACCTTGCAAGGGCATCCCTTCAAAAAACTAGTTAATGGGGCCCTCTTAAAAAAATATACCATTTAACAGTCTCGAGTCATGCTGGTGAAAACCTCTTCAGGGGCACCACTAGGACCCGACTAGGTCGAAAACCCCCCGGGGTGGCCTAAGTCAAAATTGAGAATAAAAGAAAAAATAAATAAAAAGGAAAAATCAAATCAAATAAAAATAAAGCTAAGCAATAGATTAAGAATTAAGAAAGAAATAAACAAGTCAGTTATTCAAATTAGGTACAAAATTGTTCAAAAATTACAAGCTATATGACTGACTCGAACCAGAAAAGCATTCATTCACGTCACCTTTCGAATATGAGAAGAGAACATAGCTCGTGGCCAACATTAAAATCAATTAGAGAAGAAACGCAGAAATCTAGAGCAAGTTTAGTACCAAGGCAAGACCTGTGTCATTACTTAAACACGCTGACCAGTCAATCATTGAAAGAGAAGCACATCATCCAATCAATCAAGAAACTCATCAATCAAATAAGTGTGAACCCCAAAAATCAAGGGAGACGGAAATATATCAAGCAAGCGAGCATGTAAATAATGCTTCAAGTAAGCATAGACATCTTCAACAGAAAAATCATGTCCTCAGAAGGTCGAGCATTAACGGAGTTGAGAAGAGAAAGGAAATTGATGTGATCGGATGCTTCGACCAACCGGAAGAACCAACCTGATTAGATTACAGACGTGAATAAAATAAAAAAATTTGACCAAGTCGGGCTTACCCCCCGAGAAAAATAAATTGACATGGTCAAAGCAGTTGATTCGTGGGAGTACATTACTGTAATAAATGCTCGACGGGACAAGCTCGATCGCCACACCTCCAATGACATAAACATCCCTTCACATGAAAAAGTAATTACACGTGACATTACTATCGAGGCATGTGAATTAATGACGTCGTTGGATGAATTAAATTCACTCGTACATCTCTCACCTATAAATATGGACGAGGAATACGAATTCATCTCACGATTATTCACACCCGAGCACAAAAGAAATCAGAGTACAGAAATTTAAGTTGCGCACATGACTTCAAAGTTTCAAAAATCTCAAATCGACCAACATGAAATCACAGACATGTAAAGAATGAGAGTACAAGTAGTAGATTCCTTAGTCAAGCTAACAACAAAAACCAAATTTGATAAAGCAAGTGTAACATAGCTGGAAGCATGCATGAAAAACATTCGCGGGGCTCGAATCGAAGAAATTGACTGGTCCCGACAATGGAAAAACTTCACTGTATGGGAAATGGAAGCTGGTGTATGGAAGGATGAAACAATCTTCTTATGCCATGCGAAAATATGACATGTCTTGGGTGCACAGCAGGTCGCAGAGCTCGAGGGATGGAAAGAGGAAGTCACAAATCTCCTCGTGAGTCGATACCATGACGGGAATTTACGATTAAAATTTCCCAATCGAAAGCATGAGAGGCATGATACATGGGTTCACTAGAATTCCACATGGGGGTACCCCTATCCGCAAGGCCCTCAATTCTAATAACTGGATTTAGGATTTCACAGGAGGAACCTCAGCCAAAAATTCAAAAGGGTTCTTAATCAATAAAGTAACCAACCTTCGGGTGAAGTGGACATGCATAATAATGTCGATGTGCTTCACAGTTGCAGGTCAAGATTTAGATGTTAATCTTACAATGTTGGAACCGATTGGCCAAATACTTGAGTCGGGGGTGTAGTTCAACTGGGCAGAGCACTTAGTTGTGTTGATCAAAAGAAATGGCAAGGATTTCCAATAAAATGGTCGGGCCATCAAATTTCCATCTCAGTTAATCTGGCTCTCCATGAGCCAAGTCATCTCAGTCAGGGAACTCGTGTTCACCCAAAGACACACCTCAACCATGGACAGCTAAAAGTTCTTTGCAACAGGAGAAATTAAGTCATCGGATTCCCTCCCACCTTAGGTAATGTTTGAAAATTGGGTCAATATTCTAAAGAATGTATCACACCAATGGAGATTCGAGCAAAATGTCTGATGGGCCTTACCACTGATTGCCCATATTCAATTAAGCCTTAACTACACCAAGCTCTGGTGTGGATTTAGCATGGGGCTAGTGTCATCATAATTAGAGTATCATCTAAAAAAGATTCAAATATTTCAAGAGATCGACAAGCAACTGGGCTTTGAAGCACCAATCACACCAGAGGTATTGAATGATGATTAAACCATTTTGACACCCTTGACTGATGGAGAAGAGGAGGAAGAAATAGAGGCAACTCTCTATACAATTCCATTCTTCTAAAAATTAGACATGGAATGATCCAGGTGGATATCGGTGGCTACCCACCTATTCCAACTGGCTCAAAACAGTTTTCTAGCGACTTACTATTCTAGTAGTTTTTCGGCTCCTAAACTTATGGGGCCATTTTGAAGGCCTAAATGAAGGTTTTTCGGGATTGAGCACCTCAATGATAGCAAAAATCCCCTATTGAGCCCCCAAAATGAATCTCCTCAACGATACATTTCCAACGAGCTATCGTGTACCCCAAACGGAGATCGTATGCAAAAGTTACACCCCCAAGAATTTGATACACCAAACTACCCAAAATGGGGTCCACAAAATTGTTGGCTTTTCATATTCTAAGAGTAGGGTTTTGGATTTTATTTATGATAAAAAGGCCTTTAGAGTGTCATTGTGAAATCATTTTCTTGTGAATGTGAGTAGTCGTCACATCTCTTCTCAGAGAAAAGTTGTCACCATTATAGCGAGTCTTTCACTATGTATTTATATAGTTTTGTACATTTCACTCATTAATAGAAATTTTGTATTACTGTATCTCTGTGTTTATGGTTGCATCTCTGATATATTTATGTTATATTATTGGATATCTGAGATATCTCTGTAGATTTATTTATTATATCTCTGGTCTCTTTTCGTGCCAAAAATAATCTGGATCAGTGCTATCAGAGCAGGCTTCTCTTGATCGTTTTTTTTTTTTTTTCAGTGCATGTCCCCGACGAGGTCCGAGTATAGCAATTTGGGTCTCAAGCTTGTCTCTCTTGAGGAAAATCGCTCTTGCACACCCAAAAAAACCTCCATGGAGGAAGAAAATAAAAATGACACAGCAGACGATTATATTAATTTGTTGCTTGAGCAATCTCTCACACAACAGAGGGATGAAATGATGGAGAATTGTGCCCACATCCTTCAATGCCTGCCAATAACAACAGGTGTGTATTTATCAAGCGGCCACTTTGGAGGCACGTCGCAGATTCAGCAAACGCTTTTCCCTCTCCCCCGGGAACTCAACGCAATGGAGACCATTGCTTCCTAAGGAGGGAGGATTGATCCAGGTGGATATCGGTGGCCACCCACCTTTTTCAACTCGCTCAAAACAGTTTTCTGGCAATTTTGGCAATTTACTATTTTTAGTAGTTTTTAACTTTTGGGGCCATTTTGAGGGCCCAAATGAAGGTTTTTCGAGATTGAGGTTTCCAATGATAGTTTAAAGCATGATTGAGCCCCCAAAATGAATCTCCTCGACAATACCTTTCCAACAGGCTATCACACGCCTAAAACGGAGATCGTATGCAAAAGTTACGACCCTGGGAAGTTGATGTACTCACTTACCCAAACGGGGCCCACATGACTTTTGGCGCTTCATCTCCTAGGGTTAGGTTTTTGGATGTCTAGGACTTTTGGCATTCCTATTTATTGTAAAAATTCCTTCAAAGCCTCATTGTAATCATCTTCTTGTGAATGCAAGTAGCTGTCACATCTCTTCTCAGAGATAAGCTACCACCATTCTAGCGAGTCTTTCACTCTGTATTTTTATAGTCTCTGTACATTTCTTTCATTAATAGAAATCGTGTATTACTATATATCTGTGTTTATGGTTGCATCTCTGATACATTTCTATTATATTATTGAATATCTATGATATCTCTGTGCATTTCTTTATTATATCTCCGATCTCATTTCATGCCGAAAATAATCTGGATCAATGGTATCAAAGCAGGCTGCTCTTGATCATTTTTTCAGTGCATGTCCCCAACGAGGTCCGATTATAGAAAGTTAGGTCTCGAGCTTGTCTCTCTTGAATACAATCACTCTCACACACCCAAGAAACCCTCAATGGTGGAAGAAAAGAAAAATGATGGAGCAGACGATCCTATCAATATGTTGCTTGAGCAAGCTCTCACACAACAAAGGGACGAAATGATGGAGAATTTTTCCCACATCCTTCAACGTATGCCGATAACAGCAGGCGCATCTTCATCAAGCGGCCACTTTGGAGGCACCTTGCCTTTCAAGGTACAAGTTAATTTTGATATTCCTGTATTTGAAGGACAGATAGATGCAGAAGCCCTAGAAAAATGGTTAACTCTGCTAGAAGGTTATTTCTCTATTCACAATTTTTCCGACAAAGAAAAGATCACCTTCACACTGCTTAAAGCTCTCCCTCATGTCAAACATTGGTGGGAAGCTTACTAGGAGAAAACTTCCACAGAGGAGTCTAGAATATACGGGGCCGATCCCACTTGGGATTTTTTTGTGGATGTGGTAAAGGAATAGTATTACCCTGTTGGCAACTATGAGGACCAGTACATGAGATGGACCACACTGCGGAAAGAGAGGGACCAAGCAGTTCTGGAGTTCACCAATACCTTCCATACCTTGTGCACCAAGATGGATATCAAATACTCCAAGTGACATTTGGTTCTGAAATACCGTGGGGCTCTACATAGATACATCCAGACTAAAATGGATTTTCTGGACATCTCATCACTCGATGCTACTTATCAATATGTTGTTAAAATCAAGAAGAAATTTAAGCACCAAAGAAAATGGGAGTTTGGGTCTGCAAATCCGCAACAACCAAAGTATGACAAAGACAGCCCTAACAAATAGTCTCCTGAAAACCAGTCCAAGACACAGGAAAAGAAGGGTCACGGGAAGACAAAGAAGGACACCGGAAAATGGTACAAGTTCCACAAAATCCCCTGGCACAACACCGATGAATGTCGCTCAAAAACGTCATTGGTGGTCGAGATCAAAGACAAAGAGTAGAACCTTGATTCAGAATCTGATTTTGAAAACAATGGTAAAGGACAGATCATTGACGTGGACCCCACTATTATTGTCGCGACCGCAGCAATTCAACCAGAAGAACCAATAGATCCTGAAGAGGGGGAGCACCTTTTCCATTCACGGATGTCGGCGAAGGGAACCCCACTACATTTTATTGTTGATAGCAGAAGCCAGAAGAACCTCATCTCAACAGAGGTCGTCAAACAATTGAGATTGTCGACAACACCACACCCACAACCATATAACATCGGGTGGCTTCGCCAAGGATGAGATCTCTATGTCATCCAATAATGTCGATTGTCATACGGCATACAACCCTTCAAGGATGAGGTATTATGTGATGTTTCCCCACTAGATGTCTCTAATGTTATCTTGGGCCAACCATATATGTGGAAGCGCCATATTGTTTATGAGTCTCGATCCCGCAGTGTCATTGTTTCTCTGAGGGGGTCATCTCTATAGAATACCATAGGTAGTTCCACCTAAAAAGTGTCACAAGGTAGTATCTCATACTGCAAAATTTATCTTCTTCACAATCTATTCAAAAGGAGAACAGAAGGACATTGGAACCACTATAGCCTCACCCCAAACACCTTCTATCAAAATAAAAGCAAGTCAAAAAGGTTGCAGCAAAGCGCAAAGATTCCTTCTGCACATCGTCCTCTCATGTAGCCCGACTTGTTTAATGGCCTCAGCCTCAATAGGTTTGTGACAAACTTCCACAAACTGAGCAGCGCGACGTCTCCAACAAGGCAAGTAGCTCACTAAGATGCAGATTCAACAAACGCTTTTCCCTCTCCCCCGGGAACTCAACGTAATGGAGACCATTTCTTCCTAAGGAGGGAGGATTGATCTAGGTGGATATCGGTGGCCACCCACCTTTTTCGACTAGCTCAAAACAGTTTTCTGACAATTTTGGCAATTTACTATTTTTAGCAGTTTTTAACTTCCGGGGCCATTTTGAGGGCTCAAATGAAGGTTTTTCGAGATCGAGGTTCTCAATGATATCTAAAGGAATTATTGAGCCCCCAAAATGAATCTCCTCGACAATACCTTTCGAACGAGCTATCACACGCCTAAAACAAAGATCGCATGCAAAAGTTATGACCCCGGGAAGTTGATATACTCACTTACCCAAACGGGGCCCACATGACTTTTGGCACTTCATCTCCTAGGGTTAGGTTTTTGGATGTCTAGGACTTTTGGCATTCCTGTTTATTGTAAAAATGCCTTCAAAGCCTCATTGTAATCATCTTCTTGCGAATGCGAGTAGCCGTCACATCTCTTCTCAGAGATAAGTTGCCACCATTCTAGCGAGTCTTTCACTCTGTATGTTTACAGTCTCTGTACATTTATTTCATTAATAGAAATCATGTATTACTATACATCTGTGTTTATGGTTGCATATCTGATACATTTCTGTTATATTATTGAATATATGTGATATCTCTGTGCATTTCTTTATTATATCTCCAATCTCATTTCATTCTGAAAATAATCTGGATCAGACATCTGGTTCTAAAATATTGTGGGGCTCTACACATATACATCTAAACTGCAATGGATTTTCTGGACATCTCGTCATTGGGTGATGCTTATCGATATGATGTTAAAATCGAGTAGAAATTTAAGCACCAAAACAAGTGAGAGTTTGGGTCTGCAAATCCTCAACAACCAAAGTATGGTAAAGATGGCCCTAACAACCAAACTTCACAAAACCAGTCCAAGCCATAGGAAAAGAAGGATAATGGAAAGACGAAGAAGGACACTAGAAAATGGTGTGATTTCCACAAAATCCCTTGGCACAACACCAATGAATGTCTCTCAAAACAGTCATTGGTGATCGATATCAAAGACAAGGAGCCGAACTCTGATTCGAAATCTGATTCAGAAAAGATTGGTAGAAGACAGATCATTGACGTAGACCCCACTACTATTTTCATGACCACAGTAATTCAATCAAAAGAACCAGCGGGTCCTAAAGAGGGGGAGCGCCTTTTTCATTCATAGATGTGGGTGAAGGGGACCCCTTTGCATTTTATTGTTGATAGCATAAGCCAGAATAACCTCATCTCGGTAGAGGTCATCAAACAGTTTGGATTGTTGACAACACCACACCCACAACCATACAACATTGGGTGGCTTCGTTGGGGACGAGATCTTCATGTCAACCAGTAGTGTTGATTGTCATACAGCATCCATCTCTTCAAGGATGATGTATTATGTGATGTTGCCCCGTTGGATGTCTGTAATGTTCTTTTGGGCTAGCCATATATGTGGAAGTGCCATGCTATTTATGAGTCTCGACCCCGTAGTGTCATTGTTACTCTAGGGGGTCATATCTACAGGATACCAGAGGTAGTTCTAACTATTGTCCCACCTAAATAATGCCAAAAGGTAGTATCTCATTGTAATGTCCCCAAGGCTCAGCCCTGTTGTAAATCATGTCTATGAAGTGTAAATATTGTATTATGAATTGTAATTATGTTTTATAGGCTGGTGAGCCAAGTTTATATAAGCTGGTGGGCTTATGTGTTATTAGGCCGAAGATCCTAAGTGTTAAGGCCGGGAGCCTATTTTTGTATATGTAATCATGCATAACATTAATAAAAATATAAACATTGTTGCATGCAGACCGACCACGATGAATGAGTGATGGGGGACTAAGCTTCCACATAGTGGGTAAGGGATTGGGGTCTGGAAGGTTGGAAAGAGAGGCTAAGTGTTGATCCTAGGGGCTTAAGTCCTTGGGAATAATATTTTAATATTATTCCAAAAATCCATGTGAAATATATGTTTTGTCCTAAGTTACTGGAGAGGAACACATGCTGATGGAGTGCATGCAACTTCATGGGTGACATGTGTCGACACAGGCACATGCAGTTAAAAAATGCAGAAGTCAGTCGTGGGGGGGGTTCAGTCATTCTGTCATCCTTCGCCTAAGTTCACCGTGATGCCCATCTGAACCCATTTTTCCTCTATGTCTGCATTTGCTTACATGTGCACCATGAAGGAAACCCTCACGAGAAAATTGGTTGGTCGGGCATTCCTCCATCCATCACCTGAGTCAGGGAGTCAATTCTCCATCTTCCGCCTGAATGGGCGGGCATTCCTGATCGACCTTTGTTGGGTGTTTTATGCTAGATCCTTTACCTGAACCGTGGGAGTCTCTACGTGGGATCTATGTACACCCTCATGCATCCCAAAAACCTGAGCCGTGAGTCTGTCCTATATTGTTCGTTGGGGAAAAATGAATGTCCCGTAATTTGTTGAGCCTTGTTATGCTGTAGCATCTGTCTGTCACCAGTTTTGGGAAGCCCGTGTTTGTGTTTCCAGTGGACTGTTGTGGTCATGCAGTGCTTGACTGCGTGTGGCTTGCAGACCATTGTATGTTCGTGGGAGCCTCGTGATTGCCTGACTGTGTTGGAAATCGAGTTGAAGGAAACATGTTGTCTGGCCTGTGTGTAACACTCTTTTCAGGTGAAGGAGTCTGTTGGGAAGTGGTATTCTTCTAGAGAGAGTCCAGCACCAACTACGGAGCTCTAAGAATTCATGATCCGGCTTGTTTTTGAGACCCATAGAGGGAGGTGAAGCACTGATGGACTATGCTTGTGAAGGTGTATACTCCCGGGCGAAACAGGCATGTGGAGAATGAGAGTCTGTGAGTAGTGGGCGTAAGAAGGCATCCTGGGAAGAATCCTTTCGGTTATTTTGTGCAGTTTTTCCTGAAACCTCAGCCTAGACTAGGATTCCTTGCCTTGGGTGGAGCTTAGTCCCAGCTCGAGGGTGACCCGCTGCTAAGAGTGATGAGCAACGTGGTCTAAGGCTAGGAGGTTCGTGGAAGGCATGTACGTGGTTGGTGGAATTACCACGGTTTCAAAGATAAGTATCAGCTTATGCTTAATATTATGTTTTTCATGCCTGTGATGCTTATATGTATCATGTATTATGTTGTGCATATGAATTATTGTTAATGTCAGGGATTATTTATGTTAGCAGTAATCTTATGCTTACTCTAAGTTAAATGTGTTTAATTTGATTTAAATGCATGTTATTAATTAAGTACAAGAATGATGTTGTTCCACACAATAGCATTTGTCTGGCCTATGGGGTTGATGGTCGAGGACGTTACAGTATGGTATCAGAGCATAGTTTCAACGTTGAGCCTGGATGGGCCGGATAAGTGGTCTCTAGACCAAAGTTTTGAGAAGAAATTGTGTCTGTAGGACTAATTTCAGACCTCATAATGTTTCTAAGTGTCAACGGACTACTTGACCATGTTACAAAGATCAGGAGGGATAACACCTTTGAAGTGTTCAAAGGGAGATGGAGATTGAAACCGTCGCATAGAAATTAAGTTTAGGAGGGAGAACACTCAGTCGTTGGGCAGAAGTCATTGAGGAGTGAATCAGGCGGTCAGAATTCTCTGTGGAGAACTCGCGAAATTGCGAGGACCGTAGGATCCAGTGGAGCTGTAAGGTGGTTAGGAGTTGGACGAGCTCACCACCCTAATATCAAGAATCAATGTGAACCGTTGATCATGGTCAATATGAGTCGTTGATCTCGTTTCAACCCACGTCGTTGGATCATTTTCGTGAATTTGGGGTTCATGAGTTTGGAGGGCAGACCAAATTCTTGGTTTCATGAAGTTCTAAGTTGCGAGGAGCAGGGAAGGAGATCCAGACCGTTGGATCCAAGCCACGGGAGAATCGTTGGATCATAACCTTCACGGGGTATCGTGTATCGGGGGTTCAGGGGTTGAAAGAATTTATTTTCGACTTCGAAGTCGAAAAGTTCCAAGCACCGAGGGCTCGTACGAACATGTAGCACATCCGTTAGGTGGGGGTCGCATGGTTGATAGGTGTACCTTCTTAAGGACACCATGTGTCACTACCTTGGTGGGCGACAGATGTGCTGTGGGCCCGGAGGGTAAGGAAATTGAATTTTCGGAAGTCAGGGGGGTTGGAGAGGGAAGCGAGTATGAGAACCTCGAGGACCGAAACCCTGAAACCTGAAGTCCTGAAGTCCCAAAATCTTCGAAGATGGAAGAACCGTAGCGGATTTTAACCATTGGATGTTGGGTAGACGTGGACCGTCAATCCACCCGATTTGCGTGAATTCGGTAAATTGAAACTCCGGGAGATAGATGTGTGTGCCTTAAACTCTTCGAAGTTTGAAAGCCTGAGTAGCACTTAGTAGTCTAGCATTTGGTCACGACCTTTGGTTACGAGGGTAGGGAGAAAGAGGGAGCTATCACCTGAAAATTACAGAGCCGAGAAGAACTCAAAAAATTTGTGAAGTCGAAGCGTTTTCTTATTCGCGTTGGTTTATGAATGTTGTAGTTTTATTAAGGGTTTAAGGCCTGACAAACTTCGATTGACTAGACGTTGTGTGTGTGTAGAGTTCAATGAGTGTTAGGACAGTCGTGAATCGACATCGAGTATAGAAATGGAAGAGGTGTTGACTACCTCCAATTCAAAGAACGAAAGAGAAGGAAGGGATGTCAACTTGGGAGTCGAAGGATCGAACTCCAATGGGCACGGAAGAGAATTGGATAAGGAAGGGCATGTGATGAAAATCGTTGAAAAATTGCAGAAAGATGCCCAGGCTCATCGAGCCGATAGTCGAAATCTCATGAGGGTCAGGCATCAGCAGGGTGAATTCAACTTAAGGATGTTGAAGAGCCTGGAAAGAATAGAAAAGAAATTGGAAAAGGAGAGTGACACAAGCAAAACAGGGAGTCGCGGGACCCCTGAGAGAAAAAGAAGATCGAGGAGTGGTAGCAGACATCGTCGTCACTCCCCAAATCATTCCGGTAAGGAAGCACACAGTAGTTCGAGCCCATCCCCTACCAGAAAACACCAAAGATCTGGAGTGGATGAATTGAAAGGGGAGATGAATAAGATTAAGCCTCCTACGTTTGATGGAGAACATAAGAAGGAGGAATATGTCGAAACATGGTTGCTTGGCATGAGGAAATATTTCCAATTGCATAATTATTCCTCTCATGCAGAAGGAAGAATTGTGATGTATCAACTAAAAGGAAAAGCATCCATGTGGTGGGATCAGCTTGTGCAGGTGCAGCACGTTAGAGAGAAAGATATCACATGGAAGGAATTCGAGAGGTATTTCGAGAAGAAATACCTAACTAAAAGATACTATGACAGAAAGATGAAGGATTTCTTCGAACTCAAGTTGGGCAGCATGACCATTGATGAATACGAATGAAGGTTTTTGGAATTACTAAAGTATGTTCCATTCATCAAAGATGAGGCTGTCAAGATTCAGAGGTATCTTAGTGGAATGCCACCTCCCACTAGTGAAAAGATTCAGTATGATGATCCTAAGACTATGGAAGAAACATTAAGAAGAGTGAAATGGTTATATGAGAAGCCAAGAGAAAAGCCTACCTTTCGGGAGGCTTGGGTTGACCAGAAGAAGTTTAAGAAAGAACAGAGGGAGAAGGGAAACAAACCTCCCTTTTTCAAAAATAGTCCTCAAGAACATCCATCGTTTAGAGAGCCGAGAATGGCTAAAGTGGGAGAAAAAAGGCTGAGACAGACGCCCATTCAGTGTTGGGGCTATAAAGAGAACCACAAGTACAGAGATTGTCCCCATAAAAATGGCAAAGCAAGAGCTATCCATAATGTTCAAAAAGCTGAGACAGTGGAGGACATGGGCAGTAGAATGCCAAGGATCTATGTGGCCCTGGACAACAAGCAAGCTGAATTTTAGGCGCACATGATTGAAGTGGAAGGTATGATTAACAACCAACCATTTATTATTTTAATTGATTCAGGGGCTAGCCATAGTTATATAGACCCTAGAGTGGTGGAAAGTTTGCATTTATCAAGAAGCAAACATGAAAATTCTTGGTTAGTGCAGTTGGCTACAGGAACCAAGAGGAAAGTCATTGAGTTGGTTAAGTCTTGTCTAGTGGACATGAAGGGATTGAGCACGAAGGCTTAATTAAATATTCTTCATTTAGGCTCTTATGACTCTTTAATTGGGATGGACTGGTTGGACCATCACCATGCCCTCCTGGACTTTCGTAACAAGGAATTTACATGCTTGGATGAGGAGGGGAATCGAAAAATGGTTCGAGGAATTCCTAGAGCTGTTACTATTAGAGAAATCTCAGTAGTGTAGCTGAAGAAGTGCTATAGAAAAGGTTGTCAATTGTTTACAACCCATGTGGAGGAAGCATCCAGAGATGAAGTCTCAAATATTGGAGATCATGTGGTGCTAACAGAGTTTGAAGACGTATTTCAGGAGGTACCCAGACTACCTCCGAAGAGAGATTTCAATTTCTCTATAAATTTGATGTCTGGAGCAGCTCCAGTGTCGAAAGCTCCTTATAGAATGAGTACGCAAGAGCTGAAAGAGTTGCAATTGCAGCTTGAAGAGCTTCTAAAGAAGGGGTACATTCGCCCAAGCGTGTCACCTTGGGGTGCCCCGGTCTTGTTTGTGAAGAAGAAGGATGGGACATTGAGGTTGTGCATTGATTTCAGACAGTTGAACAAAGTAATTGTCAAGAACAAGTATCCTCTGTCGAGGATCGACGATCTTTTCGATCAGTTGAAAGGTGCGAAATTATTTTCAAAGATAGATCTAAGATCGGGATATCACCAAGTAAGAATAAAATATGAAGACATCAACAAGACCACCTTTAGAACAAGGTATGGTCATTACGAGTTCACAGTGGTTTCGTTTGGACTGTCAAATGCACCTGTTGTTTTTATGTGCTTGATGAATGGTGTATTCAGGGACTATCTAGACAAGTTTGTCATAATCTTCCTGGATGACATTTTGGTGTATTCGAAGTTAGAGGAAGAGCATGAACAACACCTGAGGATGGTGTTGCAAGTGTTGAGAGAACACCAGTTGTATGCCAAGTTGAGAAAATGCTCATTTTATCAAGGAAGATCCATTACTTGGGGCATATTTTTTCAGAAGAAGGGATCGACGTGGATCCTGAGAAGGTTGAGGCCATCAGAGAATGGTCAGTGCCAAGGAATGTGGTGAAAGTTATATCCTTTATGGGTCTAGTGGGCTATTACAAAAGGTTTATCGCAGGGTTCTCAAGGATAGCTCACCCTATCACTTCCTTGCAAAGGAAGGAGAAAAATTTTCAGTGGACTGAAGAGTGTGAGAAAAGTTTCCAGCGATTGAAGCAGTTGTTAACCAGCACCCCAATCTTGAGGATTGCAGATCCAAATGTGGATTTTGTGGTGTGCACATATGCATGTAAAGAAGGGTTGGGAGGAGTTCTCAGTCATAATGGATTTGTAATCTGTTATGAGTCCAGGAAGCTGAAAGAGCACGAAAAGAATTATGCCACTCACGATTTGGAGTTGGCAGCAATCATTCACGCTCTGAGGAAATGGAGGCATTACCTCATGGGAAGGAGGTTTGAACTCAGAACAGACCACAATGGTCTAAAATATTTGTTTGATCAGCCAACCTTAAATGCCAGACAAAGTAGGTGGTTAGAATTTCTGTGTGAGTACGACTTTGAGATCAAGCATATCAAAGGAAAGGAGAATAAAGTGGTTGATGCACTCAGCGGGAGGGTGCATGAATTACATGCTACATCCATTAGCATGTATCGAACTGGTATTAAAAGAAGAATTCTGAAGGCTGCAAATGTAGATCTGTAGTACAGAGAATTGATAGCCAAGCTACAGTATGGTAAGATGCCACAGAAGATGGAAATTTATAAATTGGAAACTGATGGAATACTGTTGTACAAGAACAGAATTTTTGTACCCAATGTCCAGTGCTTGAAACAAATGATTTTGTAGGAGATGCATAATGTGCCTTATGCAGGGCACCCTGGATATCAGAAAATAGTAGCAGTAGTCAAGAGCCATTACTTTTGGCTGGGTATGAAGAGAGAGATCGTTGAATACATCGCCAGATGTATGGAGTGCCAGAAAGTTAAAGTTGAGCATAGGCACCCAGCAGGGTTGTTGCAACCTTTACCCATTCCTAAGTGGAAGTGGGAAGTGGTGACAATGGATTTTATTACAGGATTGCCCAGAACAACCAAGCTGCATGATTCGATCATGGTGGTGGTGTAAAAGCTTACAAAAGTTGCCCATTTTATTCCACTGAAAACTACTGACAAGGTAGCAGAGGTTGTTGATATTTTCATAAAGGAAGTGGCATGATTGCACGAAATTCCTAAAACGATTGTGTCTGACAGAGACCTAAAATTCACCTCGAATTTCTGGAAATGATTGTTCAAAGGATTCGGAACGAATCTGAACTTTAGTACATCTTATCATCCTGAGTCTGATGGACAGACAGAGAGGGTGAACAGAGTAATAGAAGACATACTGAGAATGTATGTGATGGACAAAACATCAAGATGGGAAAACTACCTGCACTTGGTAGAATTCACCTACAACAATGGGTATCATGCATCGTTGAAGATGGACCCATTTGAAGCACTATATGGAAGAAAGTGTAATACTCCAGTGAGTTGGGATAATCCATATGATAGAGCAGTAGTTGGGCCAGAGTTGCTCAAGGAGATGGAGGAACAAATGATAAAATTTAAGCAGAATTTGAAAGCTGCCTAGGACAGGAAGAAAAGTTATGTTGATAAGAACAGAACCCACAGAGAGTTCAAAGTGGGTGATCAGGTTTTCCTAAAAGTGAAAACTAACAGGAGTTCCCTGAAGCTGGGAAGTTGCGCCAAGTTGGCAGCCAGATTTTGTGGGCCATTTGAAATCCCGGAAAGGATTGGGCCAGTTGCATATATGCTTGCATTACCTGCATCTATGACTTTACATAATTTGTTTCATGTTTCATTGCTTAAGAAATATATACCAGATGCTAATCATGTTATCGATTGGAATGTGATTCAAGTGGAACAAGAAGGTGTCCTGCAAGTGCATCCTGTGCGCATATTGGACAGGAAAAACTAACAACTCTGGAATCGAGCTATAGGGCTTGTAAAGGTCCAGTGGACCTGGTATGGTCCTGAGGACGCAACATGGGAGCATGAAGATGTTATGCAGGCAGAGTACCCACATCTTTTTGAAAATTTTGAAAAACTTGCAAATGCAGTGTAAAATTGCATTGAGGACAGTGCAAAAATAAGGGGAGGGGATTGTAATGTCCCCAAGGTCGAGCCCTGTTGTAAATCATGTCTATGAAGTGTAAATATTGCATTATGAATTGTAATTATGTTTTATAGGCTGGTGATACAAGTTTATATAAGTTGGTGGGCTTATGTGTTATTAGGCTAGAGAGCCTAAGTGTTAAGGCCGGGAGCCTGCTTTTGTATATGTAATCATGCAGAACATTAATAAAAATATAAACATCGTTGCGTGCACACCGACCACGATGAATGAGTGATGGGGGACTAAGATTCCACAGAGTGGGTAATGGATTGGGGTCTAGAAGGTTGGAAAGAGAGGCTAAGTGTTGAGCCTAGGGGCTTAAGTCCTTGGGAATAATATTTTAATATTATTCCAAAAAGCCATGTGAAATATATGTTTTGTCCTAAGTTCCTGGAGAGGAACGCATGCTAATGGAGTGCATGCAGCTTCATGGGTGACATGTGTCGATCCAGGCACATGCAGTTAAAAACTGCAGAAGTCGGCCGTGGGGGGGGTTCGTTCATTTTGTCATCCTGTGCCTAAGTTCACCGTGGTGCCCGTCTGAACTCGTTTTGCCTCTGTGTCTGCATTTGCTTACCCGCGCACCGTGAAGGAAAACCTCACGGGAAAATTGGTTGGTCGGGCATTCCTCCATCAATCACCTGAGTCGGGGAGTCCATTCTCCATCTTCCGCCTAAACGGGCGGGCGTTCCTGATCGACCTTTGTTGGGTGTTTTATGCTAGATCCTTTACCTGAACCATGGGATTCTCTCTGTGGGATCTCTATACACCCTCACGCATCCCCAAAACCTGAGCCATGAGTCTGTCCTGTATTGTTGGTTGGGGAAAAACGAATGTCCCGTAATTTGTTGAGCCTTGTTATGATGTAGCATCTGTCTGTCACCAGTTTTGGGAAGCTCGTGTCTGTGTTTCCAGTGGACTGTTGTGGTCATGCATTTCTTGACTGTGTGTAGCTTGCGGACCATTGTATGTTCATGTGGAGCCTCGTGGTTGCCCGACTGTGTTGGAAATCGAGTTGAAGGAAACATGTTGTCTGGCCTGTGTGTAACACTCTTTCCAAGTGAAGGAGTCTGTTGGGAAGTGGTATTCTTCCAGAGAGAGTCCAGCACCAGCTATGGAGCTCTAAGACTTCTTGATCCGGCCTGTTGTCGAGACCAAGAGAGGGAGGTGAAGCACTGATGGACTGTTCTTGTGAAGGTGTATACTCCCGAGCGGAATAGGCATGTGGGGAATGAGAGTCCGTGAGTAGTGGGCATAAGAAGGCATCCTGGGAAGAATCCTTCAGGTTATTCTATGTATTTTTTCTTGTAACCTTAGCCTAGACTAGGATTCCTTGCCTTAGGTGGAGCTTAGTCCCATCTCGGGGGTGACCCACGTAGTTGGTGGAAGGTCTGCATGTAGTTGGTGGAATTACCACGGTTTCAAGGATAAGTATCATCTTATGCTTAATATTATGTTTTTCATGCCTATGATGCTTATATGTATCATGTATTCTGTTGTGCATATGAATTATTGTTAATGTCAGGGATTATTTATGTTAGCAGTAATCTTGTGCTTACTCTGAGTTAAATGTGTTTAATTTGATTTAAATGCATGTTCTTAATTAAGTATGAGAATGATGTTGTTCGACACAGTAGCATTTGCCCGGCCCATGGGGTTGATGGCCGGGGACGTTACACTCATACTACAAAATTCATCTTCTTCACAATTTGTTCAAAAGGTGAACAAAAGGACACTACAACCACTGCAGCCTCGGTCCAAGCACCTTCTATCCAACAAAAGCAAGTTGACAAGATTGCAACAAAGAATAAATATTCCTTCTACACATAGGCATCTCATGTATCCATAATGGTTAAAAAGTTCCATCCCTTCTAGCCACAGGTTCGTGACAACCTTCAACAAGCTAAGTAGCACAACTTCTCCAACAAGGCAAGGAGCTCATCAAGATGCAAATTCAGTAAACGCTTTTCCCTCTCCCCCAGGAACTAAACGCAATGGAGAACATTTATTCCTAAGGAGGGACGATTGATCCAGGTGGATATCGGTGGCCACCCACCTATTCCAACTAGTTCAAAACAATTTTCTGGCAACTTACTATTTTCAGCAATTTTTTGGTTTCTAAACTTCTAAGGCCACATTAAGGGCCTAAATGAAGGTTTTTTGGGATCGATCACCTCAATGATAGCCTAAGTTTCTAATTTATCTCCCAAAAAGAATCTCATCGGTGATACCTTTCCAAGGAGCTATCGTGCGCCCCAAACAGAGATTGTATGCCAAAGTTATGCCCACGGGAAGTTGATACACCTAACTACCCACAACGGGGTCCACAAAACTGTTGGTTTTCCATCTTCCAGGGTTAGGATTTTTTATTTTATTTATTATAAAAATGCCTTTGGAGCTTCATTTTAAAATCATCTTCTTGTGAATGTGATTAAATGTCACATCTTTTCTCAGAGATAAGTTTCCACCATTCTAGCGAGTCTTTCACTATGTATTTCTACAGTTTTGTACATTTCTCTCATGAATAGAAATTGTGTATTATTGTATCTCTGTGTTTATGGTTGCATCTATGATATATTTATGTTATATTATTGTGTATCTGATATATATCTATACATTTATTTATTATATCTCTGCTCTCATTTCGTGCCAAAAATAATCTTGATCATGGAAGGAGGAGTCCTAGCAAGGCATAATCTGTTGAAATAATGTAAATGCAAAGTGTATTCTTATTATTATTTCATATATTATTCATTGGATCAATCCCCATTGTGGATTTATCATGTCGGCTATTGTAAAAGGACCAAATCCCCTTTTGTGGATTGGTTATAATGTAATTGTAATAGGCAGAAAGAGAAGTCGGCCCCAGAATATATCAAAGATGCCTCAGAATATAATAAAGGTTGTTTTAACCACCCAGAAGAAGAAGTCGGCCCTGCCAGTGAAAGGGCACTCCCACACATGCCAGTATTGTATAAATAAGGAGGCTAGCGCCTCACTTAGACACACTCACTTGTTCATTGAGAGGAAAGTTTTGGAGCTGCAGTTGGAGCAGAAAGAGAGAGAGAGAGAGAGAGAGAGAGAGAGAGAGAGAGAGAGAGGCACATATTTGGGAGAAGACATTATGTACTTGTTTGAGTTATCTCTTGGCATTATATTGGCTATCTATATTAAGGAATTTTTGTTGGTTTTTCTACCCCATGAGGGTTTCCTAGGATAAATGATATGTCTCTTGTGATTGTGTATTTCTCAGTGATCTTATCTTATGTTGTTGTTACTCATTGAAATGCAAAGAACTATAATAATGGCTTAAACATTAACATGGTATCAGAGCCAAGCTGAAGAGAGCATCTTTCACAAGATAAAAGTGAAAAACGTCATTGTTGTCGTACATGCAAATTAGTGCCTTTTGTTGGTGAGGTATTTCATCCCTAAAACCATCTAGAAAAGTGCGCCCTCCCTCAAGGATCATTTTGGCACCTTTGGTGCACCTTTTCAGTGGCTAGATCTCCCAGAAAGTGAAACCCTAGTTTCACAAAGTACCAGAAGTACCAGAAAACCATAGTACCAGAAGTACTAGAAGTACCAAAGTACCAGAGGTACTAGAAAACTAGAAGCACCAATTCAGAAATCCACAGATCAAGTTTGGAGGGGTAAATTTTGGATTTTCTCATATCCAAGCACACCAGGCTACTCGCCTCAGCAAAGCACACCTCCTGGTAAGTTCAGAATTTGATTTTGAACATTTTCATTTTTGGACATTTTCCCAGCTTCAAGTAAAAGATGCTTGCAAGCACTAAGCTTGTTTTCAAGCTAGAAGGTGTGGAAAAATTTTGTGCCTAGAAGTATAGGATTGGTCTCATTCTTGAAGAGAATGACCTAGCAAGATTCATCAAAGAAGAAGTGTCGGAGCCCGTCGATGCTGCAGAAAAAGAAAAGCACCAAAAGGACACAATCAGGGCCAAAAGAATCATTGCAGATTCAATCAAAGACCACCTGATTCCCTATTTGTCATCAAAGAAGACCTTGAAAGAAATGTTTGATTCCCTAAACAAACTATGTGAAGGAAAGAACATAAATTGGAAGATGAATCTTAGAACTCAGCTCAAGAATACAAGAATGCAGAAAGGAGAATCAATCCAAGAATACTTCTCCAGAATATCCCAATTCAAAGAACAACTAGAAGCAATTGGGGATACTATAGACGAAGACAAACTTATAATTATGGCCCTAAATGGTCTCACAAGACTTTGGGATGCATTCATCCAAATGATTTGTGCCAGAACAGAGAAACTAAAGTTTGACAGTCTATGGGAAGAATGCATCCAAGAAGAAACAAGAGTAGCTAACCGAGAAGCCTTACTAGCAAGAGATGAAGATCAAGCCCTAGATACTCACACTAAAGGAGGAAGAAAGAAGTCTTACTTCCAAAAAAAGACTTACAAAGAGTCTCAACCCCAAAACAAATTCAATCATAAAGAATCTCATCCAAGGATATTTCAGAAGAAAGGACAACGAAAGGAAAGAGATTACTCATATGTACAATGCTACCATTGTGACAAGATGGGATACATTGCGAATTTTTGTCCAGCTAGACGAGAAGAATACAAGAGGAAACAAAAGAGGCACCATGCCCATGCAGTTGAAGATGAAGAGCCACCTGCAAAGATGTTAAGAGAACAAATTAAAGAACATGTCTTAATCTCGGCACTCTCATGATCAGTAACACCTGGAGAGGACACTTGGCTCATTGATAGTGGTGCCTCCAAGCACATGATAGGACAAAGAGATATTCTCTCTTACATTTCAGAAAAGAAGTTTTCTCAGAAAGTGACACTTGGAGATGATTACCAATATCCCATCAAGGAAGTGGGAGAATCAAACTACAAACTGAATTCAGGGAATTCAATGAAGATGAAGGACGTAATCTATGTACCAGGTTTGACAAAGAACCTACTCTCCATTTCAGCTTTAGAAAAGAAAGGCTTCAGAATTGCCTTTATATATGGAGAATTTCTTATGTGGGCTAAAGGAGAAACCTTAAATGAAGCAATCATCATTGGAAGTGAAGAAAATGGCTTGTATAAGCTAAAGGGTCACTCAGAGGCTGCCATGACCCATGCCATTGAAAACTCAGGTGAACTTTGGCATAAAATATTAGCTCACATTAACTACAAGTCACTACCATACATATGCAAAGTTGTCACAGGTTTACCATAACTCAAGGTTGATCATGAAGGCATATGCACAAGGGAAGAACATCAAGAACCCTTTTTCGAAGAGAGACAACAAAGAAGAAGGATCCCTAGAACTCATCCATTCAAATGTGTGTGGCCCAATGCCATCATCCTCCACGAGTGGGTATGTATACTATGTATCATTCATTGATGATTATTCTCGTAAGAGTTGGTTGTATTTTTTGAAATCTAAAGATGAAGTGTTCAGCAAGTTCAAGGAATTCAAAGCCTTGATAGAGAATCTTTCTGAAAGAAAGATCAAGATAATTAGGTCAAATAATGGAGGAGAATACACCTCAAAATAGTTCGTGAACTTCTGCAAAGATGTTGGGATCAAGAGGGAACTCACTACTCCCTATAATCCTCAACAAAACGGTGTGGCTGAAAGAAAGAACAGAATGATAATGGAATTTGTGAAGACCATGATCCACGATCAAGATCTTCCTATGTGCTTATGGGAAGAAGCAGCAATGACAGTTGTATATGTGCAAAATCGATTGTCCCATAGTGCACTTGGGTTCAAGACCCTGGAAGAGATGTTCACCGGAAAGAAGCCAGAGGTAAGCCATCTCAAAATATTTTGCTACCCAGTATTTATACATATACCGAAAGAGAAAAGAAACAAGTTGGAACCCTCAGGAAAGAATGGAATATTTGTGGGATACTGTGAGGTCTCCAAGGCTTTCAAGATCTATATATCAAGTCACCGCCACATTGAGATCAGCAGGGATGTGACCTTTGATAAAGATGCAGTGCTCAAGAAATCGAGAAAATGCCAGCTTGAAGAGGTATATGAAGAGGAACCTGTAATCCCCAGAGTTGCAGAATCAGTGAGGGAGGTCCCCAGAGCTGTTGAACTAGTGAGGGAAGTCGTAACTTCCCCTGATGAGGAAATTCTAAAAGATCATCACCTAGTAGAGTTTCAAGAACCTCCTCATATGACAATCTCCCATAAAAGAAAGCCAGCTTGGGCTAGATAGCTTATTCAAGATGGAGAGAAATATGTTGTTCCCGAAGGAACCACGAGACATGTGAAGAAACCTAATCCATTCTCCAGTTATATGGCTTTGATGTGTGATATCCTAGAAAAGGAGCTTACCCGCTTTGAAGAAGCCATTCGGAAGAAAGAATGGACAGATGCCATGACCGAAGAATACCAATCCATAATAAAGAACGATGTATGTGAAATAGTTCCCAGACCGAATAGCAAGGATGTGGTATCATCCAGATGGCTCTTCAAAATAAAACATGATGTTGATGGAAGTATTGAGAAGTATAAAGCAAGATTTGTAGCTCATGGATTTTCTCAAAAAGAAGGATTTGACTATGAAGAGACATTCGCTCTTGTAGCTAGATACACTTCGATCAAAACCATCATAGCCCTTGTAGCTAAGATGAAGTGGACGTTACACCAGATGGACGTAAAGACAGACTTCTTAAATGGTGTTATCAAAGAGGAAGTGTATATAGAGCAACCTCAAGGATTTTAAGTTGAATATAAGAAGTCTCATGTATGCAAGTTGAAGAAAGCCTTGTACGGATTGAAGCAAGCTCCTAGAGCTTGGTATGGCTGAATAGACATCTTTCTGGCGAGCTTGGGCTTTACCAAGAGTAAAGTAGATTCTAACCTCTACTTCAAGGTTATGAACGATGAGCCAGTGATACTATTGTTATATGTGGATGAATTATTCTTAACTGGAGAAGAAAATCTCATCACCAAATGTAAGAAGAGACTCGCTTCAAAATTTGAGATGAAAGACCTTGGCCTAATGCACTTTTTCTTAGGTCTTGAGGTATGGCAGAGTACGGAGAGGATCTTCCTTAACCAAGGGAAGTATGCAGTCAAAATATTGAAGAGATTCGATATGTTAGAGTGCAAGCCCATGAATAAACCCATTGAAACGAAGCTGAAGTTGTTGGTCGATACTTCGTCAAAATTGATTGATGCCACACTGTAAAGACAGATTATTGAATCACTGATATACTTGATGAACACCAGACCGGACATTTTTTTTGTCGTGAACACCTTGAGTCAGTTTCTAGTAGAACCCAAACATGTTCACCTTGTGGCTGAAAAACATGTGATGAGGTACCTTAAGGGTACATTAGATTGTGGTCTCAATTATGATGGAGATCATGATTTCACATTGAGTGGGTACACTGATTCAGATTGGGCAGGAAGTGCTTCTGACAGAAAAAGCACTTCAGGATGTTGTTTCAGTTTGGGATCATCCATGATCTCATGGCAGAGTAGGAAGCAATCCATCATTGCTCTCAGCATAGCAAAAGCAGAATACATTGTTGCATGTTCTGCCAGCTGCGAAGCTATATGGCTTTGAAAGTTGTTGACCGGCCTATTTGACCTAGAGATGGAAGAAACCATGATCCTATGTGACAACCAGAGCTGCATAAATATGACAGAGAATCCTAAATATGAGGAGCCTTAAAGCTCCAGTACGTTAGCACAGATGAACAGTTTGTTGATGTGTTGACCAAGCCTCTATCTCGTGTAAAGTTTGAGCACTTTTGAGATAAGCTTGGTATAGTCTGAAAGGACCTTCCTCAAAAGGGGGAGTAGTTGTTGTAATGAGACATCTCTTTCTTCCAACTTCAGTGTTGTGATGTAAAGCAAGAAGATGTGATGAGATTAGTATTGTGCTTTCGGCTTGATAGTTGTGACGTAAAGCTATTCTAGTATCTCGCTTCCAACCTGATGGTTGTGACGTAAAGCAAGACGATGTGATGAGACTAGTACTGTGATTCCAGCTTGAGAAGATATGATGTAAAGCCAGTCTAGTATCTTGCTTCCAACTTGAGTGTTGTGATGTAAAGCAAGACATTGAGATGAGACTAGTACTACGCTTCGATCTTGATAGTTGTGACACAAATCCAGTCTAGTATCTTGCTTCCAGCTTGAGTGTTGTGACGTAAAGAAAGACGTTGAGATGAGACTAGTATTTTGCTTCCATCTTGAGAAGTTGTGACGTAAAGCTAGTCTAGTATCTTGCTTCCAACTTGAGTGTTGTGACGTAAAGCCAGTCTAGTATCTTACTTCCAGCTTGATTGTTGTGACGTAAAGAAAGACGAGTACTAAGCTTCCATCTTAACAGTTGTGACGTAAAGCCAATCCTGTATTATAATGAGCCAACCTCGTGTTGTGATGATGATGGTGTATTAGTTTTATACTAATACTAAGACGTTGAGATGAGAATAGTATTGTGCTTCCAGCTTGAGAAGATGTGACGTAAATCCAGGCTAGTATCTTACTTACAACTTGATTGTTGTGACGTAAAGCAAGATGAGTACTGAGCTTCCAGCTTAACAGTTGTGACGTAAAGCCAATCCTGTATTATGATGAGCCAGCCTCGTGTTGTGATGATGATGATGTATTAGTTTTATACTAATACATATTGACGCAGATGATGATTGCATTCCTTTGAGAATGACGATGTTGCCGATGAAGAAAACTTCAGATGATTTATAGATACGCTAGTTAGTGTTCCAAGATGATATTGATGATGTTGTCCTTCCGATGTTGTTGATTATAAATGCCTCTCTCTCGTCTGATGCTGATGTAGAATACCCTTCTTGTTAAAGGGGAGTGTTGAAATAATGTAACTGCAAAGTGTATTCTTATTATTATTTGATATATTATTCATTGGATCAATCCCCATTGTGGATTGATCATGTTGGCTATTGTAAAAGGACCAAATCCCCTTTTGTGAATTGTTCATAATGTTATTGTAATAGGCAGAAAGAGAAGTCGACCCCAGAATATATCAAAGAGGCCCTGGGATATAATAAAGGTGATTATAACCACCCAGAAGAAGAAGTCGGCCCTGCCAATGAAAGGACACTCTCACATGTGCCAGTATTTTATAAATAAGGAGGCTAGCGCCTCACTTATACACACTCACTTGTTCATTGAGAGACAAGTTTCAGAGCTTCAGTTGGAGAAGAGAGAGAGAGAGAGAAAGAGAGAGAGAGAGAGAGAGAGAGAGAGAGAGAGAGAGAGAGAGGTGCATCTTTGGGAGAGGACATTATGTACTTGTTTGAGTTATCTCTTGGCATTGTATTGGCTATCTATATTAAGGAAGTTTTGTTGGGTTTTCTGCCCCATGAGGGTTTCCCAAGATAAATGATGTGTCTCTTGTGATTGTGTATTTCTCAATGATCTTATCTTATGTTGTTGTTATTCATTGAAATGAAAAGAACTATAATAATGGCTTAAACATTAACATAATCCATCTAAAATAAAACAAGAAGAAAGAAAAAGGGGAAAAGAGGTTGTCGACTTCAAAGTAGATCCAGAAGATATAAACATTATTTGGTAAGAAGCATTCCAGTCAGATATTGTGCTAGACTTCAATGACCCATTGATAATGGAAAAAATTGCTTCATTTGCCAATAAGTTAGCTACAAAGACCCAACTAAAAGAAAACAAGACTCTATAGCACCAGGTTATCACTAGAAATATTTTTAAGTCGAGCATTAGGCCTCAATTTCAGGATATGATGGCAGCAATGGATGCAAAGAAGGTTGAAGCAAGAAAAAACAAGGCAGCTTTGAAAAAGCAAATGGAAACAAGGAAGCAAAAAAAACAAAGACTAGATGATCAACACAAATAGAGTACAAGTCGATCAACTTCGGCAATATTACGTTGGTCAAAAATTATCAGACCCAACCCAAGAAAGAAACATATTCTAAAGAAACAATGCACCGGTGACCTCACTAGGTAATCACCAGCACCAAAGGCTACCCTGATTATTGAGGAAATGGGAGTAGAAAAGGAGATGAAGTAGCAGAAGAAGAAATCGAGGGCAAGACGTTGACAAGTATCATCATATGCAACCATTTTGGATACCCCACTAACAAAAATAACTAATAAAGTGCATTACACTTGGGTTTGGAAGATGTCAACCAGAACTTACAAAATGGAACTACCAGAAAGAACATCATAGTCTAGTCGACCCCACTGAATAGGTCGAATCCAATCAACTCAACACAACTTGGAGCCGAACCTAGCAAAGAAATTTGATCGGTCTGCCCTGACCCAATGATAACAGCAGGTACATCAGAACATTCATAAGGAGATATAGGTACAAAAACTCAGGGGTCAACTCACATTCCTCCTCCACTCAAGTCAGTTGATGTGAAACCTATCACAATGTCATTGGATGACACATACATTCCAACAAAATCAATTGAGGAAGCAGGGAAAAACAAAGAAGACCAACAGACTGAATAAGAACTGTTGACAGCCTAGATAGAAGAACAATAAAAATAAGAGAATATTTTTGGCACAGGATCTCCAAAGAGGACAAGCAATCCACCAGAAAATCCTCCCTTATAAAGCCCTCAAAAAGGTCATTCAAACCTTCTAGAGAAAATTGAGAACACAGAAAAAATTAATGCACAAGATCAAAGGAACAATAATGACAGGAAGGATCCCGACACAAATCCAGAAGCAAGGGAGCAAAATGAATAAAATCTGAGAAACAATGACCCAAACAATGGCAATGACGCAGAAAAACAACAACAAAACATGTCCATTAAGAAACCAGAACAACAAAATGTGCAAAAGGAAGTGAATAAAAAGAAGAATACAATATTGTTGTGCTCACACAAAACCCTCCTTAATTTCTTCTCTTATCCTTTCCCTAGGAGGAGAAACTAGGCCCCCCTTTTAAACTTTTCTACTGGAAAGCCTCTCATACTCTCTTGTGCAAATGGCAAGGCTCAAACCTTCTCTTCCCACTCCACCATACTTTACCATTTGCAGTGTTTCTTCTGATCACTCTCGCCCGCCAATACACATTATTGGAAAGTTTCCCTCTTTTGTCACCAACGTGCCAGTATAAAATATGTTGACCCCTCATCAACACTAAGCGTATCGACAATGATATTCTTTTCCTCGCAGACATGGACCTTGTCAGCAAGAATCGCCTTCATCTTGACACTTCCCCTGTTCTCTTCTAACTCAATCACTTCTTGCAACTCCTATCAGTCAATCTCCTATCATTTCTAATGGTTAATATTTCTACACCTAACTAGATAAATTGTGATTGATCGCATATATCTCCTGATCTATTTGATTTTTATTCGTAATCAAGTCTATTTATGTCGCCATTATCTTCCACTATGCATATCATACCAACTTGTTTACTTTGTGCCTCTTGATTTATGACTAACCATGGCCATGAAAGTGTCCTCTATCATAATATGGGTTGACTCCAGCATATGTAGGTCTTGCACTGGCTATGAAACACATCTTAGAAGAAAATTGGTCCTCCCAGCTCCTAAACAGTGTTAAGTGCCCTGAGAGTCAGTTGGTTGTTTTCACAGATTTATACTTATGTTCTACCGACACATTACCTCAACTTCAATGGATGAACTAAAATCCTATACAACACAAATGACACAAGAACTGACATAATTGGATTCAAGTAAAGTAGCAGCAAGAACAGGGTCCACAATTCCATTAAAAACTCCTTTGAGCATAATTTTTTGGCATTTCTTAAAGTGTATCTCCCATCAACAAAATAGGTTGACTGTATGAATTAAGTGATTATGATTCCAACGCCACCGATGGAATAGAAATCTGAGGTCTAGAAGTGTCAAAACGATCGCCAAGAATTTCATGTCGAGAAAGCCTCGTTAACCATGACCTTCATTAAACATGAATACACTCGATTGCTTGAATGAATTTGTAAGGTCTCTCACTAGAAGCTTGTCATTTTTCTCTCTGCCTTGCAAAAAATGACACCTCAATCGGACATCATATGAGAAAGTTATAAACATTCAAACTCAAGCTCTTGTTGTTTCTCATCAATAAAAGGACACTTAGAAAAAAATTTATTTTGTCTTCCCATGAAGAAGGAGTTCCTTTGATGAGCTTTGGTTCACATCGAAGGAGTTCCCATGAACTCCTCCGAAAGTTGTTGGAAACTTCTTTGGAACACACCGAAGGAGTTCCTTTGATGTGTTCTGGTTCATACTAGAGTAGTTCCCATAAACTTCTCTAAAAGTTCCTTCAAAGTCCTCCAGTTCATTTAAATTCCTCTAGTTTACACGGGAGAAGTTTGTTCAAATTCCTCTAGTTTACACCAGAGGAGTTTGACTAAAGTCCTCTAGTTTACACCGGAGGAGTTTGTTCAATGTCCTCCGTCTCATTCAAATTCTTTAGGTTTACACTGGATGAGTTCATTTAAAATCCTTCGGTTTACACCGTAGGAGTTCATTCAAAGTGCTCCAGTATAAACTAGATCAGTTCATGCTAACTTCTCCAAAATAGGGACAGGACCCTACCAAACTGCCTTTCGTATTTTTCCCATAATTGGTGACTCGGGTGTCTGTTTCGTGAGTTCATTATACCATTGGAAAGGTATCTCCGAGATATACAACTTCCCAATTATGTGATTTGAGAAATTCCTCACCAATTTTCTGTATTTTAGAAATTCCTCCCCAATTGTTTGAGAAATGTAACTATTATCTTTGTCCTCTTATCATTACAAAGGGAATAACGACAAAATTTTGTAAATGAAAGGTCATGAGGGAAGGAAAAAGCCCAAGGGTCACATTCACTAGCAAATTTGGGTCATTTTGTGACAGCTATTTCAACGCTCTTGCGACGTTATGTCGTGGATATTGCGACGAATGTTGAGTCTCCCAAATGTCTCTTCACGTGACGTGGCACGTGCAACGAACATGGATTAACGTTGCAAGAGCGACGACACTAGGGAATTTGTCAGAAATCGTCGAAAGAGTGACAAAGTAGGGAAATCGTCGCAAATGAAACAAAGTAGGGATATTGTTGCAAATGAGACAATGTAGAGCTATCGTCGCAAGAGCGACAATAAAGAGAGATCGTCACACACCCGACAATATAGGGAAAGTAAGGAAAAAAATTGCGACGAATCAGTTTTCGAAGCGGTCATCGCAAGAGCGATGACAACAGGGTATATTGCGACAAAATTGCTATACAATTTTTGTGATTTGTATGGCAAGTTTGTCGCAATATTTGTACAGGTTGTCGCAATTGTGACGAAAATAGGGTATATTGCCACGAAATTTCTATACAATTTTCATGATTTGTATAGCAAGTGCGTCGCAATATTTGTAAGGGTCGTCGCAATTGAGATGAAAATATGGTATATTGCCACGAAATTGTTATACTTTTTTTATGATTTGTATAGCAAGTGCGTCGCAAGATTTGTAAGGGTCATCGAAATTGAAACAAAAACAGGGTATATTGCTATGCAATTTTTCGTGATTTGTATAGCAAGTGTGTCGCAAGATTTCTATTGTGCGTCGAAATTGCAATGACAATAATTTATT